>DWGJ01003055.1:0-14174 GCA_018246895.1 Aspitha aspitha aspitha | reverse complement strand
ACCTTGAGGTTGGCTTTGACCTTAAGGGTCTCTAAGCCTTCATCGGATGCGCCCCCCTCTTGGGGATCGAGGGGGTGAAAACTATCTAACAATCATGCTCATATATATAGAGCGTGCCTTTGTTGTGTGAGTATGGGGGATGTTTGGTAACCGTACTTGTCAGTATAAAAAAATAAATTTTTAAATTAAAATTCATGTATTCTATATTTTAAATTGTTATTATTAATTTTAAATACAAATATTTGACGAAATCAAATAAACGCAATTTTAGAATATTCATAAAATTCTTATGCTGCTTCTTCAAGATAAATACCAAACAATTGGCACTAATTCAGTGATCTCATCTCCTAGGTACAGAGATTGCGCTGCCGCCCATTTTTCGTGTTACAGTCTTGTTTAGCCCTGGTATAATCTATGGAGTAAGGTGTAAAAAAATAATGGAAATTGTCTAATTTTATCTGTCTTCTGGCTACGGATAAGTATATTTGACATCTATGATATTTGACCGATTGACGTTAAAATTAATATAATTGTGTACCGGTAATAATATAAGCAAATAAGTTTACATTTTCAGTTCAGTCAAACATGAAACATGTTCTTATTTCAACGAGATAAAATTGTATATTGTCTTTGAGAATTAATCGCGATATATTCGAAACATTGATAATAAACTTTTATAATTAGAGGTATTCTTTTCTTATTTTCATTGAGGTAATTTTTTCGTCTTAATATTAAATACCTTTTTACGCTCATCGATTGTTTGATCTCTTTGTTTATTCTTAGGGCAACGTAAACTGCATGAACATTATTTATTACCAATACGTTTCAGAAGTGTATAAATAACTGTGATTTGTGTAATCGATAAAGACAAATTGTCGTCAAACATTTACCAATATGACGAAAACACAATCCGATATTTTACGAGATCTGGAAAGTGATGATGAATTACCAGGTAAGATTTTATAAATCAAAACTAAAATAAAATGTTTCGAGACTCACAATCCCATTGTATTAAATGATGGTATATATGCGGTTAGTCCTAGAAATTATCACCGTTACAGTTGTTTCTACCGTAAAGCAGTTGAATACATTAGTTATAGATGTTCACAAGTATCTATTTGCATAAAGAAATTTAGCATTCTAAACTAATTATATTAGTGTTCCTAGACTTACATCTCTATTTAGATAAACTCACAATTATACTCCCACCCTGTGGATGGTAGCTTAGCAGTTTTCTTTTATATTACAAAATCCAAGTTGCAGGTGAAGATCTCAACTAGTAAGAGAGGTGTTAATAAGCTAAATTTGATATTTAGAGTATAGGTGACATGCTCACATACTATCAGTTAGATTGTGTCCCAGTTTTGTATTCAAAAAAATGATTCAGTTCTACAAGCTCAAAGCATTTAAGCCTCACTTTATTAATTGTAGTAACTACAACCTCTTTTATTTTGACCTTCTCTCTTAGGAATCCTGTCTCTTCCTATTTCTTTAGAATATGGGTATTACTTTATGAATGTACACTTTATATTTCATAATTGTTTGTTCTTTGTTTCAGATGTATACAATGATTTAACAGTAATTCCTGCTTATCTAGTAGATAATCGTTTTGATGAAATAAAATTTGCCTGGATCAACAAATATGCAAATATAGATAAACAAACTAAAATCGAGACAAATAAAAATCAGAAGGATTTTAAACGGAATGAAAATTTTCATATCAAGGGCATACTAAAATATCAAGATTTGTATTGTTTGAAATCAATACAACCACTGACCAGTGACGACACTTTTCTGTGGTTTGCAAATTTTCTGATGAACAAAGAATTGCAGTCCCATACAAAATACCTTAAAAGCGTCTTGGTAAATGACTTCACTTCTCCAATTCCATTGACAAATAAAGAGTACAAACATACTAAGGAACCTATTGTGAGCAACAGATTTGAAATTATAATAAAACATAAACAATCTTCCAATAAAGTCTTTTAATATGGCTTTCATTAGGAGTTGAATAACTGTTTCATGCAAGTATTGTTATATGTAACAAGTAAGTATCATGTCCCCTGCATGTGACTTTTTATATTATGTGTATGTGTGCCAAGTGTCAAGATTTGAGCAGGGAACATTGTGCCGTTACTTTTATAATCTCAATTTTTTTTTAATGTTAATTTTTTCTAAGATATTAAATAATACTTTTCGATTTAATTGGAGGGGTATTTTTTTCTTTATGTGACAATGTCACGACAAAAAACGCCTTCAGTGTCACCCTGATGTTGATGTGAGTTTTTTTGTTTGTGATAAAAATATTCAAATATAAATAATGTAAATCTCTATACCGAATTACATTTGTTACTTATGCACGGAATGTTATTTACAGTTGAGTATATGAAATAATTGTATGGAATATTTTGTGTCGTAATGAGTTATATTTTCATAGTTATCTTAAGAATATACCATAAGTACCTGTAATAATGAATTATTGTTTATTTTGTAAACACTGTCAAAGAATATTTCAATTAGCATTTAAGTGACATACAATGTGTAACAAATAAATGTACTTACTGGCGCCACCTTTTCGGCGTTTTTTTTTACCAGTTGGTGACTATGTGCTAACATGCTAACATTACCTTCTGCAGACCCCTCTGTTTTTGCCAAATTTTCAGTTGCTTCCCTTCATCTTATGCCTTACCACCTGCATAGTGTATACAAGTATGACTGTACACATGACTATACTTACAGGACGAATGTGCTCACATTTTCATGAATAAACAATAATAATAAAAAAAAAATCTCCTTTGTGCTAGGAGTTTTTGTTGCTTCAGTAAGTATACATGTATACTTCAGTAAGTATACTTTCTACTAAACTTATAGAAAAACTTATCCATGGAATGGTTCTTTTAATAAATTATGTAGCAATGTAACATAATTAACCGCTCATTAAATACTGAATAATATGTGGTGTCCTATGCAATGTTAATATCCTTTTAAATATTCATTGTTGCCATATAAAAATATGCTTTATCATCTTTGAAATCATTTGAAAAATTTCAAAATTTCATATTGACAAAAAGACTGCTTACTGCATTTATTGGAAGGTACGGAATATGTGAAATAATATATATTTAACAATATGTTCTATATAAATATCATCCAAATCCAGTCCTGCAACTCTTTCCTATACATGTCCTTTTTCTAATTGTTCCAAAAATCCTTTTGAACATCTAACTGATTGTTGATAACACTTTTCAAAACCTTTAGCATCACTGTCCTGTAACAAAAAAATCAGTTACTGCTTCATTGCATTTTTTCTATATTTATATCTAATAACCCTTATGTCAAGTTTGTGTTATTGTGCCTCAAAAAACAAAATATTAAGTAGTGTCTCATAGAGCAGTGTGCTGACCAGCTATAGAGGTGTGGCGCCAGAGTCCAGCGACAATACTGGATAATTTTACCTATTCTAGTAACATTATTAATCCCTGAAGCAAGTGGTGAACATAATTTTTCCAAACTGAAATTAATAACAGTATTTTACCCAATTCAAGCTTACTTCTTTTTCATCAAACAGATAATTTTGTAACAAAGGCCACCAAACCCACAATGGATGTCTCGCCCGCGGCTCTTGGTTGGTTAAAGCCAGTCCTGAATATAGTACAGAATCCTACATAAAAATTATATTGCACTTAATTCGAATGCTAATTATAAGGTTAAATTAAATATTTGTTAACAGTTACAATATATGACTAGTACATACATAATATGGATCTCTAATTATTCTGTCTCCTTCAGGGTCAAATTGACCAAAGAGAAGTAGCTTTGCTTTGGATCCTTTAGGGGCTTTCCTATTGAGATCCCTCATATTAGCATCGTCCATCCCAAAAATGTAGTCATAATTGTTAAAATCTTTTGATGTTATCTACAACAAAAAACCATGGATGAAAAACAAAATGAAATTGATAACTGTGCTGTCCACATATATACATGTGTCATTAAATCATATTTATGTAAAGTTTTGTCCTTTTAGACCATGGCTATGATATGAAATAGGATAAAATTAGGCAGAATTCATGGAAGTAGTATGTTATAAAACCTACATACCTGTCTTGCGGTGTTATTATAAGGGACATTGTGATTTTTCATAGTGTCTAATGCCCTCCAATCCGGAGGATTGCCGACATGCCAACCCCCAATCGCTGCACTATCGATTTCCCATTGATCTCCTACATTTTGTTCATTGACAATCTTTTGAAATACTCCCTCTGCTATGGGCGACCGACAAATGTTCCCTTATAATAAAATATACACAAAGTTAGAAAATAATCACGAAATCATATCTATAAGTTTTAAATGTATCAATATACATACCCAAACATATAAAAAGAGCTTTCTTTTTACTCTCGGCCATTATCAAATTTTTATTATTGATTATATCCACAATTGCTACAATATAAATTAAATATGACAGCTAACTGTGTCAATGTCAATACAAATAAGACAAAGCATAGATATTTTACATAAATGAGATTAGCCATAGACAAGCATGAACGCGAATGTCCGATAAATAACAAGAGAGAGAAGTTGACCAGGTATACTTATCTTTGTCTAATTTATGTATATCTATGGCGGCAACAGTTCCGACAAACGATAATTACGTGCACAGAGTACTTTATATATTAGGATATGATTTATATATATATGATTCCGTGGCAGGTATTGCAACGCGATCAAAATATAAGAAACGTTTATGTTAAAAATTGCTAAGAACATATATTTTAAAAAAAAGTTACGTTTATTTTCAGGCTCAAAACAGGTTTGTCGTATTAACTAATTGTTTGTTCATGGTGCAAAAACGAATAAATGAAAGAAATTTGGTACCCATTAGGACAGTTTGTAACTCGAGAATAAGGGTGCATTTCCACCGGGGATGTGCGAGTATGCGTAGCGAGGACTGTTCGTTAAGAACCAATAGGAGAGAAACCTCGCTCCGCTACGCAAGCGTACTATATGGGCTAGGCAAATGAAGGGATCCTATTGGTTCTTAACAAATACATTCCTTGCTCATCCCTGGTGAAAACGCACCCTTAAGGGTGCTATGCAGCTGTGTTGCGAGGATGTTTTATACAACAAACTAAAACATTTCTAGCTAGGAACTTTATTAATCATAAGTATTGTTCAGTTTATCATATCTCCTTTCCTGTAGTTCACCATCATTATTATATACTAATGTTTTCAATCGTTTATTTGGAAGTTTAGGAATCCTTTCCAATGCGTATTGTATGAGTTCTTCGAGAGAAACTTTTAAAATCTCTTTATGTTTCCGAAAAAGAGACGCCCATGTTTTATGTAAAAAGGAATGCGTGAAACCATCTGGGAATTCTTTTAATAACTCTTTCCATCTGATATCACTCCACACCTTGTAAGAAGATTTTTGTAACCTGAAATGAAGTTAAATATTATGTCATATTAAAAGTAACTTATGAAACAATCTTAAAGACAAACAAAATTAATGAAGTATTGTTAACATAGCTTACTTTCTTGCGATTTTCTTTCGAAGTTTTTTAATTGTTATATCTTTTTTTACAAATATCTGCACATGTAATTTATTATACCAAAACTTCTGTAAACAAGTATATTGTTGCTCCATATCTTTTTCAAGTTTAATCCAAACAGATTTCTCAAAGGTTCTATATTTTAGTTCTTCAATTGGAAGATCTGTATATTTAAGGAGTAAATTAAAAAACTTTGTTGCCAGTGGTATTTCCCACTTTAACCTTTTTCTTTCTACCTTCCCTAAAATAAGAATTTTAAAGAACAACTTTTATATTTTAAATAATATCATGCTTATATTCACTTTCTTATGCATTAAGCTATCCATATACTGGTTTGTCTGGCTTAATAGCAGTGAAATTTATTCTGGATTCATATTGAAGGTATTGTTTATAATGCTCTAGAAATTATGTAAGAATGAAATATTGATTCAGTGGAGTTTTAAATCTTATCCTTTCATATTAAAATATTATATACTAGCTGTGCCACGCAGTTCGGCCATGTGACCTCTTTAACAGTAGTCCTTAAATTTCAGTCAATTTACATAAAACTGTACTTTACTACTAACTAAAACCCTCCTCAAAAGTCGCACTATTGTTTAGTAAAAACCGTACATAAACCCATTCGGTAGATTTTGAGAAAATCTCTCACATACAGACTGGGTACTTTGATTTATAAGTAGATGTTGTTCGACCCTTTTTATTGATCCACTGCTGGACCGGGTCTCCTCTCGTAGTGAGAGGGATTTAGGCCATAGTTTACCACGCTGGCCAAGTGTGCATTGGTAGACTTCACACACTTCAGAAAATATTATATACTTTATAATATCTCTAAACTGTGCAGGTTTCGTCACAATGTTTTCCTTCACCATTACAGCAAGTGATATTTAAATTTTAATTACAAAACGCACATAACAAATCAGGTGTGCGCCAAGATCGAACAGAGACCTCGCGAGTAGGAGGATTAATTTCCAACTACTAGACTATCACTGCTCTTTTTTATAATATATTGTTATAAATCAGAAGTAGAATCCACATACAACAATACAATAGATGTCTAAATTACAACTTCACAGTTGTCAATTACATGAAACAAGTCCAATTTGCAACAATCATAATATGTAAAAACCACAACAGCGAGGACCAGCAATCCCTCATATCTACGTGGCACCAGGGAATACAAGAGACGTCATATCAAAGTCATTCGGCTACCAAATATGTCTGACATATGAAAATGTTGCAGTTGTAACAATACAGATTTAGTGGTAATATTCAATTTTTAAATAAAGACATGATTATGTTAAATGTTTACAAGCCTTACCATTTAACAGTTCTTCTAATTTTTTGTAAATACCTCTGGGTTCTCTGCCAAGCACTGTGGACAATATAGGGACAGCATTTCTTGGGCTATGATAGAAACAAACTTCCATCAATTTCTCCTCTTCCATGGAATAATGCCCTTTTACAGGACTTCCATAATGAGTCACTATATGTTTAAATACTTTATATAAAGTCCTTTCCAGACCTCTAGCTAAGTATGCAGTGACAAAGCGCCTGACACGTTCCTCGGGATTTTGCGGATTTCTACTTTTACTTGTATTCTTCCAACGTGCAAAACACTCAAGTGTATTCGGTATATTAAATTGCTACATGAGAATAAGACAGGAATATAAATAAAAGTGAAGCTGTAAATGTGAAGCAATACACTGGTAGGTTTGATCATTAAAAATTAATCTAATTTCTAGAATGAATCATAAAAATTACTTCAGTTTAGAGAGCATCTAATTCCATCTGGACAATATTAAAAATTGTATAAAAATAATTATTAATATTCTTTCTGTTCAGATCTGTGAAAAATTACTATTAATGATACATTACGACTTTAAAGCCGTGATCAGGTATTAAAAGTGTGTATTTGAATGTTTTTATATCAGCATTAATTAGAATATGTACATGTCTAGAAAGTTTTTACTTTTCACATGAATATTTGTATTATAAGTTATTTATTAATTAGGCTGTTTATGAAATACCTGGATACTTATTTAGAAAATTACCTAATAAGCTTATATCATTGACAAAATCAGACAGAAATTATAATAGTCATAATATATGTACCTTTCTCAATTTTCGCCAATTTTTATGAATCTTTTCACTTTCTACTTTGGATATTTTATCTGTTCGAAACTGATCTTTAACTTTGTCATTAATAAATACAGGTCGAGTTAAAATCTTACATTGCTGATACCATGGTTGTTCCCATGTTATTTCCATATCCGTATGTTTCAATTTTTCTATTAGTAGCTGAAAATTAAATTAAATTTAATGATATTAAATGAATATTTTAAGTATTTGGTTTTGAAAACCATTAACTAGTTTTTAATAATTGTACCTCTATAAACGTTTGGTCTTGAGATTGTAAGTAATCAACGTACATCATTATTTTTTCCATAGAAGATGGATCCGTAATATCATCAATATCATTAATTACTTCATTTAAATCCATTTTATTATCCATGATATCATTTATTTAAAACTACCAGTGCGCGCCTAACCTCTATAACAAGTGACATTGGATAAATTGGATTGACAGTTGTATGATGTTGTATTGTATGATCTATATAGGTGTCTAGGTGTCTAGGTTTTTTGTAGTATGGGTGATAATATATCTTTGAGCAATGGAGAGCCAGCTTAAAATGGTTTTATCGAATAAAAGAAAAAGCAAATGAGGCCACTTACATGACCCTCTTTTTTTTGCTCTGATTAGACAAAGATAGGTACAGGTCTGTCATCTTTTCTCTCTTATTGTTTGTTGGAAACTCGCAGCTCGCACTCCCAGGCTTGTCTATGGCTCTCCCCATTTATCTCTTTATATATATATCTGTGATTGAATCGGAGTGAGTTTTCTTTATTAATTAATTGATCGATCTGTAAGATCGAGCTGTAAGAAAAATAAAACAAAACAATTATGAGCTTCGTTGGTCAAAGTAATTGATGCGTTGTAATTATGTTGTATATGGATATGTGCTTTGCGTCGTTATCTATTATTAAACACCGCACATTATATCACTTGCCTGTTTACATTTCAACAACTGGTATTTACCATAGAACTTATAAAAAGATTCTTAATTATTGGTAGCCGTAGTTCATAAGTCATAGCTAATTTCGTAGTAGATTATTATAATAAATATGTTACATCGAATTTATGTTTTGAGTTCTTCGGTCAATTCATGGCAATACTACGTGGCTGTAAATGATACTTTGCCATAGCCTCATAAATAAAGACTTGAAAAAACCTCTTAAAATAACCTTATTTCCAGGAATGAAACAAAAATAAAAAGTAGGGAAAAGAAAAACAAGATGTTTATTATATATTTTGCCACATTCTTAACCTGCTTTGTACATTGTCATTATAAATAACTACAAGCTTTAATTTCTCATACGTATTTTAAAAGCACAATATTAAGGTATTGTATTACTTCGCATCGCGAAATATTTTTTTTAATCATAGGTCTGATTTGTTTCTGCAAAACAAAATAGTAAAATAACTGAATATGATTTCAAAGTCTTCATTTGCTATGTTTGTTATGAATTTGCAGGCGAAATCTGATGTGACAATAAACTAATAGGATGTTCAAGTCACACGATAAAAACATTAATAAGCGAAAATTCCAAAAGCCCAACATTTTGAGAAGGAAATCCAAGGTTCCTTCGGTGAAGTTAACGTTTGCAGCGGGATTTGGTGAATCTCAAGATACAAAATCTCTCTTATCACCTATAATTGTGAATGAATCGAAAGGTGATTTGCAAATCGAAAAAGGAACTAAACTTAAAAACAGTAAGCCAGTGCATATTAAAAAAATACCTCCGAGAATAGACGACATCATTCCACGTGAAGTGCAAATAAGTGCTGTTGAAAGGAATAATATTGAAGTCAATGCAAAAAATATTTATGAGTGTGTTGAGAACAATACACTCATTGCTAGTGAGTACTTAATTTTTTTCCATAATTGCACTAATGAGACATTCACAGTTGTAAGAAGCAGTGTTGCTTATATTACACCTTTACTGATTCTTCTGCTGATTCAATGAACCAATTGCTTTTGTAGTAATAAATATTAGTCAAACATATGTTTCATTATAAATATAGAGTAAAACATATACACTAAAGGGACTGCACCTTTTATGGTGTTATTAAAAGTTGTTGAATGGCGAGTAGAAAAATCAGTCTTATATTATTTACTATTGAGGTGTGTAATGTCTGCCAATCTTGGTCTTTTCAATATGCGGGAGGGTCTATGTGTAGCAGTGGAGCAATTAAAAAAAAGGTCTAAAAATGGCACACAGAGGGCTTAATCATTGTAGATTAACTGTTATTTATTTTCTTGTAGGTCATTCAGAAACTGATGGTCAAAATCATGTGAATATTGAATCATTTCTTATTAGTGAAGCAACTGGAGAGGTGAAGTGAATTTTTCTCTATCAATATTATGATGACTTCATGAAAAATATTTTGATGAAGTATTGTTAAATGACAATCAATTGCTGTAATTGTTCTCGTATGGTAGAGATTAAATTCTTATGTACTTTGCTTTTGTATTTCTAGATATAGTTCATACCATATAAGGCTGATTTAATACTTTTCTTAGTACAAATATGTTTTCATTTTCAGAGTATCACTTTGCTTGAAAATGAAATATACCAACCTAAAGTTGTTGATGTGCAAGGGAACCAGAAATGGTGCTTTGATTTTGTGAATAACACTTCAAAACTGATTCTACAGGGATGTGAGTGCGGTTCTCTTGTTTGCATTTTACTTTCCTTTTTATTTTACATTCTTAATAAACAACCAATTGGCTTTAACCTTGCCTGATGGTAAGCAAAGATGCAGCCTACAATGTAGGGCACTTTTTTAATGAATATCAATTCACTCGTATTTCATTATTAAAGCAAAGCTGTCCAAGCCAGATGTAAGCTCAAATAATTTCAGATGCAATAAAATTTAAGTCACCTTTCATAAAATAAATCTTTTTAAAGGAAGTTTTTTTACATCATAAAGGTGTTGCAGGCTGCATGTATGTGACTTACGGGCCAGTTTTGGACCACCATGCTATAGAACACGATTTAAATTATGTTAACAGTATGGTTATACAGAGTGTTTTAATTTAATATCTACCAGGTGAGAGCTCCAAATTAGAGGGTGTATATTTAGAGGATAAATCAGATGTGATCACAAGTGTGGTTCCTCTGTCAGCTGCTTCCACAGTGCAGCAGATTGACTCTTACACCATTTCGTCCGAACAAACTTCTGACCACTTGCCTGTTCAAAATCTGTCTGTAGATCAATTTTTTGCAAGATCTCAAAAGTTTAAGGTAAGTAGTATGAAGTTTAAAGTTGAATTAGTTTTTATAATATTTTTTTTTAAATTGATAAATCAATTAGGCTTTAATTTCTTTAGGACTAGGTAAAATATAAAATTGTAGCAGTAATGATAGAATTGAATCAGTGCATGTACCAAATGTTTTTAGGTTCTGTTATTTCTTATATTAACATTTAAAGCAGAGAAAATGTGTCCTCTAAATATGTGTACACAGTCATTATTTATACTGGTGATATAATTATTTTATTAGTGTGAAGTGACTGATTGTGACAAGGAGTTCATGAGTGAACAGAAGTTGAAAAAACATAGGAATACCCACAACAAGGATGGCAATACTCGTGTCCATAGACAGACTACAGTAGAATGTCCGGTTAAGAAAATACTTGAGGATGGGACTGAAGAGGCATGTGGAATAATCTTTCAAATAAGGGAACACTTGATAAAGCATTTGAAAGAAGAACATAAACAGGAAGATGCTGCTTACAGGTATTTTTCTATCTCTGAATTTTTTGAATCTTTAAAAAAAGCAGAAAGCGAGAATAAGAGATGTTTGTAAAGTTATATTTATCACTTTGTTGTCTCTATTCATCCTGTTAGGAACCTCATGTGATTATATAATATTTATAAAAGAAAAGTGTATAAAAGATTTAAGATTCATGAAAGTGATGTAAAATTGATGAAGTTTTTAAATATCTTGGTATATGTTTCACACATATCTTAACATTGTACATTAATTTCCTTATAATATCCTCTATAAGCTATAAACTTACAGTGTGAGGGTCCATATACAGATTTCCTTTAGCTTCATTGCTAATAAGTGATATTATAGGATGATTTATTTGTGTGTGCAGGTGCGATGAATGCGGGCGTCGATTCTTTTGGGCGTCAGGGCTGCGCGCTCACGGGCGCGCGCATCGCTCGCGCAGGCCCCGCGCCGCGCTGGCGTGCGCGTGGCCCGGCTGCGGCCGCGTGTTCCGCCAGCCCTGCCGGCTGCGCGAGCACACCCGCGCGCACACCGGGGACAAGCCCTATCCCTGCCGATACCCGGTCAGTAATGTGTCGTGTTATTGTTATGCATTTCGTTATTACATGCATCTGTATTAAATTTCTACAGTTAAATAGCGAGTTTGTGATTCTTTATAATCATTGAAATATTTATATTTATTTTTGTTTATGTTTTTTTGTACTGTTTGTGTTTTTATGATGTACTGTTTGTGTTTTATGTGTTATGTTTAACTAAGCTCGCGATTAAATGATTTTTCTTCTTTCTTCTTTCTAAACGGTAGCTCAGTAGTGATTTATTTCGTTTGGTCAACATTTTAATAAACTTCGTGCTACCTTGTATCTTGCACTATACTATGTCGGTTATATACTACGCGCTAACCGAGCCGCACGGGACTCGGAGCATAGTTATAACAATAAATATTGTTGTGATGTTAATGTAGAATTGCGGCTGGTCGTTCCGCACCGCCAGCAAGTTGGTGCGGCACGCGCGGCGACACACGGGCGAGCGGCGGCACGCGTGCGCGGCGTGCGGGCGCGCCTTCCTGCGCCGCGAGCACCTGCGCGACCACGCGGCGCGCCACCACGACGCCGCGCGCTGCACGCACCCCGGTCAGAGCGCCAGTTAGCCTCTAACACGGCAACTCCGACTCGCTATCTATATGAAATAAATTATAGTTTAAACAACTAAAAACCACCCTTTTATAGTCAAAGTAAAAAATTTTGTTTATTACAAAATGAAATTTAATTCCGAACAGCAGAATTAATTTTAAAATTTCGTACAAAGCACAAGATAATTAAAATCGTATATTGACATCGGTTTTTGATAGATTTGTCCAAAATTTTGAATTAATCTGATCCTTCGAAGTATGTACAAATTGAGTTGAAAGACACCATTACATACAGGTTAAGCTTATAAAAGTATAATAATAATGCGAGTTGAGAGCCCTATTCTTTTAATTTAATAAAAGTTAGATGTATCATTAACCTCTTCATGTTTACAGGATGCGAGCAAACTTTTACCAATATGAGTTCACTTTATATGCACATGAAAAAGGTCCATCGAAAAGATGAGGATTACACTGTTGAAACTACTGTACCAACAGATACTCAATCTATTCTTAAGACTGATACTGAAAATGTATACATGGTAAGTTTTTTTTCTTAATATGCAATTAAAATGTATAAAAATAGAATGCATTTCTTTAAGTGAAAAATGTGGATGGATTAATGAAATTGGATTAATTTACAGTATTTCTCAAATGTTATCCAACAATATTCTTATTTATTGCAACATGCTGTTTAAAAACAGTTTTTATGACTTCCCTAGATTGCATATATGCCCGAATCACCCGACATGAACACTGTAACAAAGGTTGAAGTGGAGCCGGAGAGTGTCGAGATGTCGTTGAATGTCGTCGACGGTGAGGTCGGCGAGAGTGAGATTGTAAATGGAGCCGATGCGAGTGAAGATATGTGTTCCGATACCGGGGAAATGTTAGCGGGCGAAGGGCACGCGGCGCGCACGCACTGCACGTGGCCGCTGCTGCCGCGCACGCACGCGTTCCAACAGACCGATGCGTACGTTCTCGAAGAAGATGCTCAAAGTGTAAGTGCACAGTTTTTCTTACTATCACATCGTGAATATTTGCCGAGATTTATTTCTGGTCGACTTAATTGAAATGTACAACTCTCATTTAAACGTTGACCGGTCTCGTGCAGGTGGAACACTCTGAGATATCCGAGAGCAACATCTACACAGTGAGGAGCGATTTATTCCTTCACGGCAACGTGCTCACCAACGAAGATAGCGAGTAAGATCATTTACATCAGCATGACAATTATTCATTTTATAAGGAAATCATCTGTTTATTCAATAAATGTCATTCGCCAGTAACTGCGCCCTTTTTACATAAAAGTAGAGAATAAATAAATAAACATTACATCTGTTTGTGTTTCTTTGGGCTAATCTCATAAACTGTAGGGATTTATATACAGATGTCAATAGAAAGAGGGATGAATTAGGTGTACTTTAGGTTATAATTTACTTATCTAGCATTACTGGAACATTTACTTACAAATAAAAGGTTTTAACTCTAGAGTAGATGCGTTATATATTTTTAAACGTATTTCTTGTAACCGGTTCGTGTGGCGGCGCGAGTCGCTAGTGGTCTATATATTAATACGTGAAGCGAAAACTTTGGACCCCTTTTTACGAAAATTGCGCGCACGGAGGAGTATGAAATTT
>DWGJ01003054.1:0-14176 GCA_018246895.1 Aspitha aspitha aspitha | reverse complement strand
ATGCAGGGCCACCAGGAAGGCAGTTTCGTCGACTAAATGTACAGTATCTCGAATTGCCTCGCAAATGCGTCATAAATACGGTTGTCACAACATGTTTTAAGTGTTTTCTTTTTCTAAAGATTTTTGCGAATTCTTGGCGCTACAGAACATTTTTCGTTCAATTTGTCTGCTATATAAAAAGTATTTCAACTTTATTTAGTTAAAAGAGCTTTAAAAACAAGTGGAACCGGAAACCTAAAAAAAATTTTGGCAGTAAAACTATCACGAAATTCCTAAATAGAAGGACATTATTTGAAAATATGTATGTAAAAAAAAACAAGTTTGTTACAGTGAGAACAATATTTTTACAAGCGTTTGCTAATGTTGTAAGAAGTCATAGGATATGTATAATACAATATGGATAAGGGACATTTATAATACAATGCGGCACAAGTGTTCACTCTACATACTCGCAGACATACGAGTACATACTGTAATACAAGTCCCAAACGACACGTGTCATGTAGAGTTGCCTAGTTACAACTCGGGCTGGTTTTAATGTTCGTCTAGTTATGATAGTGATACATGCTGTAACTAGTTCATGTCAGCTAAGGCTTCGTTTAGTTAATGTTTTCCGCGTGGTCTACACGTGAGCTTTTATTATCTTTCACTTGCTTGCAAAGTATCAAGACCGCTTTATTCGTATCAAAGTGGAACAAAGTTAGGACTTTTGTCACCGACACACTGTATTTATATTTCAAATAGCCATATGTTTTACGGTTAGTCTTTGTTGCACGATTTAATCGTTTATTTTAATTTTTATTTAAAGTAACGTATTATAGAATTATACTTTCAAAATTCATATACATACATGCCCGTTGTGCAATGGTTAGTGAAGCTGACTGCTGAAGTAGGGGTTGTAAGTTTTAGCCCGTTCCAGGATAGATATTTGTGTGATAAGTGTCATTTATCCTATGTCTAGAAAGGTACATAAGTTCATTGTTTAACAGTTATCTGGATACCACAAAACAGGTTGCCCCTAATTTAGGATAAGTGACAGTGTGAAAATTGTTCCATGTTATATTATTAGTATCATAATTCATTATATATGTAATTCGCAAGATATACAACTGTCGTGTTTTGTAAACATAGTTATTAAATTTAAGGAAGAAAAAAGCCGGTGCGTTGCGTCAATTTTATCAGTTGCTTAATGACTGGGAATTGTGAAAACATAAGAAACAGTATTTCGTTCGATCAATCAATACTAATATTATACGTGATAAAACAACTCCTTCTGTCTGTCGTAAGAAACTTTTACGTCGTACTCGTTGAAACAATAACGTTAAAATCGGGCATACCTACAACCCTGGCCTCCTTGAATAATTTCAGATCAACTTCAAATGAATCAAGCAAAAAAAGAATTAAAATTATTTAGGTTTACGAGCAAACGAAGCGACGAATAACAACTAGTTTATACTGAATACAGCAAATAATTATGAATAGGCAAAAGATGAAATGGCTTAAAAGTATCTTCGATGTAATTAAGCGCGACGATGAATTGCATTATTTTGTAATAACGCGCTTTATTGATAATAGAGAAGCGATGGCTGGATGGTTGGCACAGTCTTAGCAACTTTCTCTAGGGTCAAGGGGCATATCAGCATCCCCATTCAAGTTTCAATAACATTCAACACTAGCGTTTAGATACTCTACAAATTGTATACCGTTAAACAAAAGTTATGGACGTTCGTGGCATCTCCCTTCCATTTCAATGACATAATAGCTAGATAGGCATTTTGAAATGCAACAGTTACGTAACTTTATGAAGAAGCTGCTCACGAATGTGTTTCTAATAAATATTGCAAATTATGCGCTTGAAATATTTATATGACTTTTATGGTAATAGAGATCTCGGGATTCCAGGCCGAATAGTTTCGAGCCATAAACATTAGATAATACGGTGACACCCACGCGTGTACACATTCTCGACCTTTGACTTTGACTTCGGTTTAAATCAAATTAACACAAAAATGGTTACGCAAAGATATTTGTTCACAGTGTTCTGAATTCAATTTATAATCATATACGAGTATGTTACACAAAACATATTTCGACTTTCATTTATCCGACTTTTAAAAGTGTTCATTTTTGATAATTAACTCATTATCTGAATAACTATTTAATTTAATTATTGTATCTAATACTTAGATGTACTCGTATCTTAAGTGCTTCACTCGGTTGTACTTTACCTATTACTGCACTTTTTCGATAAAACGTAAGCATCTTCATATTATGCCATTAATATATTAATGGGTTCTTTAGAAATATTGTTTGGCATTACTTTTTTTACCAATTAATTTTTTCTATTTCATTAAGTGTATAACATAAAATACTATGTAAATTTTATTAACGAATAACAAAAAGACTTTATTATTATTATTAGCTGCCCCTGCGAACTTAGTCTGCGACCTAACCATTCCGATCTTCAAAATAAATTAATGCCTACATGTAGCCGAAGACTACTACATAGGTATATAACAAAAAAGTTTCATCAAGATCCGTCCAGTCGTTTTTGCGTGAAAACCGGACAACGACAACAGACAGGCAGACCATAATTTGAAAAAGAATTTTTTTGGCTTTTGTTACTTGTAAAGACTCCTAGGGTTATTTGTAGTTTTTATTCAATGTACAGATTGAACTCTTCTACAGTTTTATTATATGTATAGATTATGTTGCGTCTGGTGTATATATCGTAGCTACATGATTGTTTCAGGGCTCGCACCCAGACAGCTTGTACCGGGTGCCAGCGGGCGGCGGCGTGCACTCCGGCAAGGTGGTGCGTGTGTTGCGCCTGCTGCGATGGCCCATCGCACTGTTCGCCGTCTGTGTTTCCCTCGCCGTCTTCGTGTACTTCCTAATGCCCAGTAAGTACTATTCAAATACACACCAATTGTTAACACTGTTAGAATTTTTGCAAACTACTAACATAGCTAGATAAAGAGAATCAGATTGACATTTTGAATGTCTATAATGAATTAAATAAAAACGAATTTCAAATTAAAATATTTAAGATTGGTAAAAAATTAATAATCTATTTTAAAACACTAAAAAAGGAACCTTCAATTAAAATTGATCGATTAGTGTATTTAATAATTATAAAAATTATGTTTGTTTTACAGAGGGAACCTTGAACTTTATTAGAACCATACATACCATACTAATACTAAAGCAGCTGCCATTTAGGTTTTTTGTTAAAATCTACTTACGATGTCCATTCAATTTTACCGCTATATAAACAGATAGTGTTTTAAATCATGCGGAATTCACGTTTCAAATCCTATTAAATGATATGTCATGTTTAGTGCAACAGAGTACACATTTCTGTCCTGTTTGTTTATTGCTAAGTGGTTGAATATTGAGTCAGAGATGAGTTTGATTCCTATCCAAGACAATGGTACAGTTTACAATGAAATAACGGCGTGTGAGTTGTTTTAAGATACCATTAATATTTATTCGCTATTGACTTATTTAAGTACACTTATGACTTTACGACAGCTGAGTAACAATTTCCCTTTTTAAGCAAAAATTATAGACTGCTGCCCACGAGCCCAATATACCTTTTATATTAATCGTCAAAGGAAAAGGTAATTTTGACAAATATTGTACCTAAGGTCAAGCGACATAACACAAGTAGTAACGCGCGGACGGTTGTGTCTACGTAACCCTCTTATCGTCTGCTCATCTGCTCGAGGGTTACATTACTAAAAGTATCACTTTCTACCACTTTCACTACTTTTTGTAAGAGGCTAGTTATTAAATTCTCCTTTTTCCTTTCATTGAACGGTAATATTGCCTATTATCTAATAACTAGCAGACAGTTTACTTAACAATCGCTAATAAATCACATAACTATTTTTTCGCCCGTTGCTTCACGTTCAACAAACGCTTTTAGATAATTAAACGATTACATACAATAGTATTGATAACAATACCGGTACATGTTCAGTCAAAAATGTACTGCTAGTAATCGAAGAGCCAGGAAAAGTTCGACCATTCAACGATTGACTTCTAAGATATACATGTATGTACATATATACCTACATATCTAGAAAAATTCACTCCTAATTTTGTCACCAACACGTGGCCTATTACTACTATAATAATAAGTTACTATGTATTAATTAGAAAAAAATAATAATTTTCAATTTCATATATCAGTAATATCAGTTTCATATATCAGTAATAAGTTTATTGTTAAAATGTTTTGTGCAATATTGTATATAACGTTACCGTGATATGTCAACATATATGGCAAATTTTTGTTTTATGCTGTGACTTGTGAATTAAATTGCTTACTCGTTAACAGCGAACTTTATCCGTATAGTTTTTTAAACAGCGCTCAGTAAACTGCGTGTTGTTTACCGGCTGGTATGTTTATACGTAGGTACTAATTGTCACCTGGAATTTCACGCGCTTCTGTGGAATTCGTAGATTTTATCGTGCTAAAAAGCATTGTATGACCCCGATGATAATTTATAGCATACTAAATTCCGTCAAAATAGCGATTTTTTTCAGTCAGCCAGGCATGTGCCGCGGTGGGTGTAACCAAAGAATTTATCTACATGCTTTTTTATAACTACAATTTATTTAACATTCATAGTTCCTACATAAGATACAATAACCTAAGAGAATTCGAGTTATAAATTACCTATTATTCAATCCCGAGTACCTACTTACTTTTCCACAAAATAGTACTTTCGTTATGAAACGCAAAAAAATATATTTTGAAACGTATTAATTAAACAGTATATCCTTCCACATTTCCGGATGTCATTCAAAATCACCCAGACAGACAAACAATTTAAAACCTACCAGACATTTTTAATTTATGATATTGATTTTTAGCGATGTAATCGGCACGCTTACAGCATTACATGTATAATAATTATTATATATGCTCGTGGGAATTCGGTTAGCAGTACCTAATTGCGTAAAAGTTGTATTATACTTACGTGAAATATCCGCACTTTATACAATATTAACAGTGCCTTAGTTAATAAGGTACAAAATTTGCATTTAAAGAGCTTTTATAAGTAATTTACGAGTTAAAAAATATGGTAATTACGAAAGGAAAAAAGCTGGAGGATCATAAAATAACTTTCATAATAATTATTATCCTTTCAAGTGCAAAATTGTACTTTGTTACCTTTTCGGGGCTTTTGAGCGCTACATAAATATTCATACACTTTCGCATTTCACACGCAATGGGGCCTTACGATCGTGTTTAAGGCTGTACTAAAATTAAAATTATATTATATCATGGTGCGCTTTGACGGCATCTCTCGGCCGGATGTACCCATATCTCCTTATGTTGCTTTGAAATTGTCTCTTATTTACGAAGGATCGGCAAAAACGAAAGTTGACCTCGCGGCCGCTATTGTGAACGGGATTATACGAAAATGAACTTTATACGATTTGCATTTACACATGCGCCCTCTGACTCCACTTTCGTCGATTATCTTGTTTATTTATGTAGCTCGATATGTATTCATAAACACAATTAACCTTATCAAATATACTCAGATCAGATCAAATAGAGGCAGCTGTTAGTTTGTTACGAAATTATACTTTACGTTAATAAATATAATATAGTAAAGTAACCTTCGTAACATATACGTTGCGTTAGTTTATGTACTTGGGTTTCCAGGCCAATTTTCCGAAGTAAATAATGCATTTAAACACCAATTTACTGAAATCCGTTTTCTGTGTTAAAATAAATTTTATGCGAGTGGGTCGAGATTTTTTTAAATACAATAAAAAACCATTGCCTGCAATATTAGTATGTTATATGTATATGAAGTATATGAAGTATAAGTAATGAAGGATAAAATTATCTAATAGCACCTTAGCGCGGTAATAAGCGGGCTATGCACTTTGATAAATTGCATTTCATATGCTTCTCTTATGTAACGTTCAACGGCTTTAATCACTTAAGGAATAGGTAAGACTGAGCGTAGGTCACTTACACTCAATCTTTTTTTTTAATTTTCGAATTGATGAATTTCGAATTGAATTGGTCTTTATTGCAATTGGATTAAGGAAATTAGTGTTAGGTTACTCGTACTTATACACATTTATAATTCTTTACAATTTCCAAATGGTACAGCGTAGAGAATGCTTCGAGCCACCAGCGGCTGTAAGACCAATGCCCAAATGTACAGTGAAAAGAGTAGCAGACAATAGTAATAATACCAATAAAATGTATTCGTAAACGAAATTATCTTACATATTTATTTTACATTATAGATTTTCACAATATTCCTAATAAAGCTAGACGTTTGTTTAATATTTTAAATTTTACCGAATGCATGTAAATTTGTTAGGCCGTATGTTAGTCGAGAATCACTGGCGTACAGGCACAAGTTGCTGTTATGGTGCTCGCGTCAAATTATATCCCGCTTAGTGATTAGATACGTCTTGGGAGTAAATTGTCGACGAATCAATTAGACGTACGTCGCAACGACTAATGAACGCTCTGCGGCATTTCAATTACGAACAAATCAGGAAAACATAACCACCGAAGGTGTTGCCATATCAATCTTGTTTAGTTTCTTATTAATGCGGAGTAATAGATCTCTATTAAGATAACAGCCTCATTTGGCACTGGAATAAATGTTAAGATTGTGTATCACAGGTTGTCTGTTTTAAAATATTAATTATGTTTCGTATAAGTACAAATTGTTTTTAACCTTAGCAAATATATCAAATCTTTATCGAAGAACCGACTTGAAGTCTAACTTATCATCAATCCATCTAAGTTATCATCTGTCAGTGCGTTTTAATTATTATTGTAATAAATTACTTTTATGGCGTAATACATGTTAGCAACCTAGCAACACATCTATGACAGACCTCTAATTGCAGGGACACTAACATATGTAGGAATATAAACTGAACTAATGTTAATAACAGCCATACAGATTTTACATAGCAATCCCATTGCTACAATTCTGTGGCCGGTTGTAAACGTCCATAGGCCGCAACAGCCATTTGTCACTGCTATTTTGCTACTCTCTACGCATAAAAATAACTCTTTGGTAACATGATGTTTATAGCTAAGTTTATAGGCAATCTAAGTTTCTAGACACAGTTACTCAATGACGATAAGGCTGAATCTGCTGCACTAATTACCATAACATTTCTTAGGCAACCTTGATAAGGATTAATGGTCGGTGCAGACATCGTTCTCATATTGTGCTACTGACTTTTGATCTCTGCTTTCACTGTACGTCTTCAGCCTCAACAGTGTCTTGTTCAACGGTTACGTAACACGAAACACAATGTTCTAAATTCAATGTCAGAGTTCGTATGCATAATTAAAATGAGCCCACTTTTTGTGTCACGAATATGTAATATTGCACATCTGTGATTTTATGGTAACGACGTAGTATGTTAGTTCAATCTTGTAGTTACTTCTAGAAAAGAAGCTCAGACCCAATTCTACAAGTATGTAGGTTTTCTACAGTTAATGAATTTAAATTAGTCTTGTGACTTAATCCAAATGTATTGAGCACACCTAATATTATAACTATACAGTACTAGCTGTGCCCGCAGTTGTCGTTGCTGCTCCACCTCTATTAGTCATAACGTGATGTTATAGAGCCTATAGCCTTCCTCAATAAATAATTCAACACAAAAATGATATTTCAATTCGAACCAGTAATTCCTGAGATTAGCGCATCAACCAAACAAACTCTTCAGCTTTGTAATATTAGTATAGATTTATAACGATATATATGTACAATATATAAACAATATATAGAAACGAGAGTTATAAGCAAGCATGTTGGGTTATTAGATCAAACTCAAAATTTTGCAGATAATATGGAGGCAGATATGAATGCGGTGAACGCTACATACTGGGAAGAGGACTTTACTAGCGCGCCGTCGTATAGCGGTTTCGAGAAGCCTGGCCGCAAGCCTCCAGACACCAGAACACAGGCAACCGTACAAACAAGCACACGAAAACACAATCCTGGTAATATTCACCTTACTGTCTAAATGTGCCCTTTACATCTAATACACGTAGACAAGCTCTTCCTATTTGGAATATTGTACAAACTGCCAATCAGTCTTTTTAATAAAGTGCATAGGCAATATTAGAAATAAAATTACCAAGAACGTTGTTTTTATAAATAGGTACTTGAAATATTCTACTTCTATTATGTGGGAAAGCAATAAATAAAATGGGGACACGCAACGAACTGTGACTCAATTTAAATCTTAAGTAAAACCTTCGAGAATCAAACACAACCAATAATCGTAGGTATTGTTCTATGGAAGTGTTCGTTGTTCTCGTTGATTCTGTTTCGTAATTTTGTTTCAGTTTTAAAGTTTCAAAATTATGGTTGTGTTTGTGTATTTGTGGTATGTAGTTATTATGTGTTGAGTAAAAAATTGTTATACAAAGGCAAATGTGTCGTAGATGTTATACAAGCATTGATAACATAAGTCAGTGTGTATTGGGTGTTGCCTTGTCACAATATTTAAAGTTAGCATAGCATATAATACATATAGTGTCTTCTAGTTTGTCAATTACTCAGCTAACATACGTAGCCATACATTCGATCTGACTCCCTTAGTTAGCACCTTTCTTTTTGCACTTAGCATTATCATTTGTGCAAAATTTGTGGCTGCACTGCCGCTGTTATGGGTTAGTGATGATTACAACGTTAACAATATTAATGCAAAACAGGTACGAAAACATCAGAGATTGATTTCTACGCTGCGGACGGTAACAACAATTATGATTTGACCTCTATAGTTAACACGATGACCGAGAGCAGTACGAAGAGAATATTACCTGTTCCACCAGTATTTCCTACACATATTGCTCCAGAGGTACAGTATGGTAATGAAAAAGCTGACTCGGAGAGATTACGTTCAGCTAAACTGCTGGAAGACACTAATACTGTACCGAATGATTCTACACTTAAACCACATATTACTCAAAAACCCGAAAAACCATTGGCTATCTACTTCAAGGATGGTAACGGATTTACAACAACCAGTACAGAAGCTACCATGAGGGTGGAAACTATTACACGCGCAGAATCTAACAATGAATTTGCTACTGCTAGTGAACGATACTTAGCGAAGGGTAATGATGAGCCTCAGTCTGGAAAAAGTGTACCCGTTACTGAAGACTCTTCCATTACTTTGCTTAACAACAAGGAAACAACTTCTAACGCACCTATTGTAGTAGAACCGGAACTTCCTCTTGAGCTCCAAGAATTTTACAGCCGCCCCGTAGTCAATACAGACGTCAAATTTACTTCAGGTCATTCTAAACTTTTTGGTATATCTATTGAGGACGCCGAAAAAATGAAGTCGACTACTCAAAGCTCGATTTACAATACTAGAGTATCTCCTACGCTACCAACGTGGCGTGATCGTGACGATTCAACCACAAAAAATTATCCTATAAATATCAATTCAGACGGTATGTTCTTAGGTTTTGTAACGTACTCCTGGGTGCATGAGGGCTATTAACATCCATCGCGAAAGGTATGATAAATATATTTGTTTAGAATTATATACCTTAACAACTTATGCATGAACATTTAGTGATAAATGATGAACATGACAAGTTAAATTATATGTGTAAGCTTGTGGAAATTAACAAACATGGCACAGTTTAGTGTATTACTTTCGAGCTTTTTCAATGTTTTTTTACAAATGGGTAAATATTGAATTCTATCGTTTTTAGTACCACAATGTCGGTCGACACGTTTGCCGGTATGCCGCGGGGTCCTCCCGTACGATCTTGCCGGATCGCCGGCGAAGTTTGCTGGAGTTGAAGTCACTTCCCTGCTCGCTCAGATAGAATACCTCGTTGCTACCAACTGCAGCGATCGCGTAAAGCATTTCGCTTGTGCCCTCCTTGAACCTGAATGTAGTCTACCTCCATACTCATCCAAGATGCCTTGCTATAATCTTTGTAAAGGTAAATAAGGTTTCGTATAATCAGTGTAACGATATGCAATATACAATCGTATACATACACAGATGTGAGATTTTGTCAAATTTGAGCTATAAACCAAATGGTACAGGTGAAATGTGATTAGTTTTCTTTCTAAATAGTTTTAATCAGTTCTGTTTTCATTTTCTTTACAAAAAATTATGAAAAGCAGGAGAAAGGACCTTAAAAGAAGTGCACGTACATATACTTAGTATGAAGAGATGGTCATAATGAATTTCAAAGCCAACAATAATTTCGTACTTCATTTCAGCAATCGTAGATAACTGCGAAGGGTTCATGCCTCAGGATCTGTCAGCAATGTTTAACTGCAACCAGTACTCCAGTAGCCATTGCGTCACTGCCCGAAGTCCGTGTTACGAACGCGAGCTCACCTGCGGCGACGGTACCTGCGTGCCACGGGACTGGATCTGTGATGGAACTAAAGATTGCCCCGGCGGCGAGGACGAGGCCTTATGCGCTGTCTGCGAACAAAATGAGTTTAGGTGAGCCCATTCTTATTTGTTCTTATTTTGTAATCACTCAAAACTCTGTGGCAACTTTATGTCAAAAGATCTGGTTAGGTACGCGTGGTGGACCCTCGGACACAGATTAGCCGTATTGTCATCCTTATTCCTATGCTTTGAGAAACCCACGAGAAAGCGTAGTTTCGTAATTAGTCGTAATTAATTGGTTTCAGTAATTAGTCGTAACTAATTACTAAAAATGAGTAGTATTTGTAGCAGCGAATCAGGGAAGGAGTCATAGATTTCTACGAATGGGTTCAATTTATTAATCTTATTTGCTATTAGAAGATCATTTGCCGTTTTAAGTGCATCATCAAGATTAAAATCGTTACGTTCACTTCTCGAATTTGCTGTTACGAAATCCATTTCAAACTTATTAGGCTTCAATTAGAATTTATTCAACGTATAACTTTTACCTTTTCAAGTTTCTGCAACTGTATTTAGTAGCTCGCAATTTGCATTGCACGTTTAGTCAAGAAGACTTGGCCTCTTAAGATATGACTACTCGCTATCTACAATCTAAATTGAGGTAAATGTCCCTAAGCTCGAACGCATCCAATACAAATTAGATGTACTTAGTCAATTTCAATATCATATTTATTATTCACCATTTGTTACTCAGTGCTTTGCGCGTGCTCATTTTGTGTGTGTGCTGACACATTTTTCCGTCGTAAAAAGTATTCTATATCTCAAGCCCGATAATAGTAGTTTTGCAAGATAAGGAAGCATGCAATCAGACATGCAAAAATCAGATGAAATAGTTTTAAACTATTGTTGGTGTCTATAACGTGTATTTTAAATAATTCATGTACGGTGTTTTCCTCATTACAACTTTAACATATTTATTTTTTTACCTTTTCTTCTCTTGTCGTATTCTTAATTAATTTTAATAGTATCTAACAAACGCAAGAAGTGTAGATCCCTTTTAAAGAAATTGCATTTCAGCTTTTGTATTAATTTTTACCTCCACAATGATTATACATATTATGAAATCGAATTGTTATTTACTTCAGATGTCACTCGGGCCCTTGCATTTTCAAGCAGTGGATATGTGACGGCTACACAGACTGTCCGTCCGGTGAAGACGAAGCTACAGAACTGTGCAGTCGCAAAACACGCTTGAAGAAAATCGCTGAAAACGAAGCAGATGAAGGGGAACTTGGAGAGGAATCGGCAGGCTCAGCTCCCGCGCCATCCATACGTCGACCCAATAGAGTGCATCTGCCTGGGGATAGAAATGGAAATTTACATAGAATTGGTATAAACGATAAGTCGCCTTATACTAATATACAACACATTGTATTATATTGTCCTTCTCCAAGGCTACATTGCTCAAAGTACATTCAAGCATATATACTAGTATATTTTTTTTCAGGAGAAACTGACAGCAGCAAAGAGTTACTTGAAACGAGCGACAGTAACAATGCATTCAAAAGAAACTTTACACGTCGGCCTTCGCCCTCCCGGTTGAGTCCGTACTCGCATCCGATGCTGCATGAACCCAAACCCGAATCCATGGCAAACCCTGTAACCACAAGGAAATTTCTGATAGACAATAATAAAAAAACTGAACAGAACCAAAAAGTACAAAACACTAGGGAAACTTCAAAAGAAAATCAAGATTCTATTGAAGATATCAACCTTGGTGATATAGGGTTCTTTGAAGACATTGAGAAAGAGAAGGAAGAGGACATGCAGAAAAGACCAAAGTTATTGCCGAAATCTAAGGGGATAACAACATCAACCTCGACAACTGTAACGCCGCCAGCCACGCGGCTCGACAAATCCATGAAAAAGTTGGAGAAGGTTATAAATGGTGCCGCTATGTTGAGAGTAAGATAAAATGTTATAAATACCGATTGCTTTCAAACCTTATTTTCTTTCGCCTGACCTTTTCTTGACATTAATTAGCTGCATTATTTTAAAATGTTTCATCATAGAAAGTATTTTCTTTAGTTGCTTTCCTTAATTTTTACGGCAAGTAAAGCCAACGCAAATATAAATAGATATTATATTTAAGACATTTTGGAAATGCTCGCACGCATACCTACTTCTGAAATGATAAGAAAAAAAATTCTAAAGGGTTTTTTCGCTTTACAGAAAGCATCGCTAGCAAATGAAGCAGATATGGCCGACCAGTCAGCCGAAGTTAACAGCACAATGGCAGATAAGGGAGATTATCCGAGAATCGGAGAGTCTATCAGCGCCCACGCGTCACCATGTCCTACTGGGGAACTCCGATGTGTTGATGGGAGATGCATCACACTCGCACAACTATGTGATGGAACTATTGACTGCTCCGACCATGCTGATGAGGACAACTGTTACACGTGACCTACAAACAGTCGAGCAGTTATTAGTTATAAGCAATATATAGGTAAACTAGATCATATGTTTCTGTAAGTCAAAATACATGAGATCTCGGGCCAGATTTGTTATTTGGTCCGAGATTTAGATGCAGATTAATTTTATGTTAAGGACTACAACCATGTAAGGATTACTCAGAGTATTTTTAAGTTTTCTATGAAACAATTGTAACACGTTTGATTAATATAAAAATTGCAGTCAAATTGTAGACATTAGGTATTTTACGAAACAATGGAACGTTAGGTTTATATAACTTTAAACTTGACTTAATTTACGTCATCGAAAATATAAGAAGTTTTATCGATGTAAGCGCCTGGATATTGAAAACAATAACATTATGTAGGTAACTGAGATATCTCAAATTATATGTACAGTTATAACTCCCAAAATTTTTAAATATCAGTTGATCAAGAAAATCTGGTATATTTGTGTAACACCAGACAAGTGTAAATTACTTACTTTAGGTAACATAACTTAATATTAGGAGGTAATTTTTGGTATTAAAAGTAATTAGTATTGTTAAATGATTTTATTAACATTTTTTATATCATTAACATAGGTTTATTGCATATAATTCTTATTTTTGATGCCTACTCTGATCATCACAAATCCGTTTTGTTTTTATTTAATGTTATATGTATCTTTAGAGTTATGTTTCTTTTTAAATTGGTGCTAAAGATAAGTAATAACTCATATCTATAACAATCAATTAATCATTTATCATCGTTTTTCATATATTTTGTGTGCTCACTCTACGACATCAAGTCTCACTTCTAGTATAGTTTTAACACCTTTTAAGATATAAAGTTAAGCTTGAGATAGTATAAGCTGTGATATTAAAATGCATGGTTTTCATACATATATTGGGTAGAATGTAATGTTTTTTAAATACTCATTTTTCTTTTTAATTCTCATATTCCTATACTATCGACACCTTTTGTTTTCAATTTTTAATTGAAAAATACATTTTCGAACTAAATTATTCCGTCCATTGTAGTAGATTAAGTTGTAAATAGTATTAGATGTAGATAATTTATAATATTTATATGTACACGATGACAAACACAAAAAAGCTGGTTAAATTTTAAACTAAAATATAACTACTGGCCCTAGTTACGTAAGGTAATAATATTCCTAAACAAATTACTCTCAATATTAAATGCACACCATTTCAGCCTATATATACAGGTCCCTTTATTGAACGCTTACTACACTCGGCGTCACAAAAATCGCACCTCTTAAGAAATATTTTTCAGACCTATTTTTCTCTAATTAATTAATTACA
>DWGJ01003053.1:0-14182 GCA_018246895.1 Aspitha aspitha aspitha | reverse complement strand
CAGCCCAGCCAGCGCCGAGAGGACCAGCCCAGGGAGCACCGATGGCTCCGCAGCACTGGCTGTATACGTTCTGAAAATAATAAACATTTTTAGAATAGTATATTTATGCTTACAAAACTGAGTGATTTCAAATTTCATACAAAATTTTCCTGCAAAATAGTAATGCATACAATATAGAGAATTAATCTTGTTATCAAAATTTCTCTTACCTAATAGTAGGATAATAAGAATACAATTTTATACAGTGGAAAACCAAAGAATAAAAATAGACAGAGTTTTAAGATACGAGTACTATCTATTAGCATAAATTAAATAAAGAACTTCAAAAAACAAAACCGAAGCAAAGACGTTGTGTTTTTACCTGGACCAGGCAGGCCTGGACGCAGAGGAGGGCGAAGGCGAAGGTGGACATGATGGTGTTTATTCAACGGAGAGAATTCCAGAATGATTTACAAACATCGCCGCTGTCTTTTTATACGTAAAAGCGCTTGCTATAATTACTAAGGCATGTTGCAAGTGCACGGAAACCGACGATCAAAGGAAGCACGTTCTCGAGTGCAAGAAAATTGATAGTGTACCTGTTCATAGGTGAATCCCAATTTGGACCTTGGTTTATGAAACGTATAGCATGTTTCATAATGTAATCTGCTAATGAAATGTGAATAAAGTAGAGTAAATGCGATAGTGTATAAAATTATTGCGAAACATTTCTTGACACACTGATCCATTAAATTACGAAGCTCATGTCACGTATGGATCAAAATATGACGCAGTGAGTCGATAAGAAAACAATAGGTATATATACTTCAGCAGTTAGTTGTAAAGGCATTCTTGTATTTACTCAAGTATCCTTACAAACATGTCTCTAAAGGCTGTTCTCGCTCTCTGCGCTCAGGCGCTCCTTATCCAGGTATGTAAGTTTCAATATACGTGGATAGGATGAGTCTAAATATTACTTGAAGTCTTATAATATCCGTCTGATCTTAGTAGTCTAAATATATGTATATTTCCATGTCATATAAGCTTGAAATTGACTTTTAATTTTCAGAGCATCTCTGGTCAGTGCATCGGCGCAGCACCTCTTATTGCTGCTCCCTGCGCTGGAGCTTGGGGTGCAGGACCTGCTAATCTTGCTGCTTCTCACGGACCCGGCGTTGCTGTCTCCACCGCCTCTCCCCTCATCCCCGCCGGAGTCTCCGTCCTCTCCGAGAACGTGTACGAAGGCACCCTAGCCGCCGGAGGCGCTCTGCCTTTCCTCGGAACTGTGGCTATTGAAGGCGTTCTGCCCACCGCTGGAGCCGGTGCCATCGCTTACGGTTGTGGCAATGGAGCCGTTGGCATCACCGCTGAGGATATCGGCGCTGTTGGCTACGCTGGCCTCGCTGGACCCCTCGGCTACGGAGCCGGTCTTGCCGGACCTCTTGGCTACGGACCCGGTCTCGCCGGACCCTACGGCATTGCCGGACCTGGCTGCGGTTGTGGCGCTTTCTATTGAGATATTATTATTAAATAATAAACTATAAAGTCGATTTTGTTTTACATTATTGTTCTTCGACCCTTTTTATGGCTCCGTAATTGATCAAGGGTATTCTTTGATAACAAAGTTTAAGATCATTTTCTACCACGCTGACCAATTGTAAGTTTTAAGACATGACACGATTTAAAGAACATTAAGAAGAACTCTAGAGTATAGGTACTAGTTTTTTCGCAACGTTTCCCGTCACAATTGTAGCAAGTGAAATTTTATGTTAAAAACGCAAATACTTTTCAATAATAAGGCACGAGCGACAAATGACCTCCTACAGGCACCTGGAACCAAATACTGAAATCTAGGCCACGAGCTAAACTAACGTTTTCCATTATTGTAACCGATTAAATTCCTTCTATGTATAATGAATAAACAGAAGAATCATTTATTTTTTTTATCACAAAATAAACGCGTTACTACGTACGACAAAAAGCATTGAATTCCTCTTTAAAATGTACTAAAATTTATACTTAATTTCAAGCAACCAAATCTAACTTGCACTCTCGAAAGACTAGGTTAAAATCCTGGCTAATAATAAATCCTTTGACTTTACAAAGTAACGTGCATTTTCTATAAAATTAAATACAAATATCACTCGATATTACGATGAAGAAAATTATCATGTAAAAACCTGCATACTTAAGGGTATGTTTTAAAATTTTTAGATATTATAAAACAAAATCTCTTCCCGGCGTCTGTACGCCTCTTTCTTAGATCTTTGTAAATACATAAATGATTTTAATGTCGATTTTCATCATTAGACACTGATTCAAGAGAAAGCTTTCTACGAATAAAATTATGAAAAAAACTCTGTTGAACTGTTTGTCTAAAACGCTTTCACAGACGAACGGTTGGAATAATTATAATAAAATTTTAATATAGAAACAGTTTAAAACCTGGGAATGTACATGGGATATATTTCATCCCGCTATTATCGATTTTGTAAAAATATTGAAGGCTTGATTCGAAGGTTGCAAAATCGATTCTACTGTCCCCTGTTTTATCTCAGGTTTTGAGATTGGTCTTCTTAACCACAACTATTATGATAATCTTCATGGTCTGTTACAAATATAAATGTATACAAAATGTCAGCCCCTTGCACATAGGTACATATCAGAATATTTGAATTTAGTCGAACTGTATTTTGAACAGTTACTTTTGTTAATTGCAAAGAATACATCGGTATTTTTGAAGAAAGCGATGATAGCCTTAATTTAATTAAGCGGGCACAAGAGTTAACCTAACCAGTTATTTAACAAAATAATATGCAAGTTGATGTTGTGCATGTTAAAACATCTTTACAACGACAGTTATTAAATCGAAACAGACAGAATTATGTAAGAACATAATAAATCGCTGCTTTTCATGAATACTCGCACAATCCAAAATCCACATTTTACAGGGTAGCTATTCGAAAATTAAACAAAATAAGTATTTTTTTTAGAAAATAACCAATCACAAAACGACATTTTTGCGCGCCATTATGCCCGTTTTTCCGTTATGAATGTGAATCTTACTATGTATGAAATAAGGAATATTCTGGATTTATTTGTGTTATTAATTGGTATTTTCAAAATTTTGATTTGTGCGAGTATTCATGAAAAGCAGCGATATATGTCTTATTATATCTTTATCTTCGAAACGTGTTTTTACTAGCGTCTGAGTATAATGTATGTTAATTAGTAATATTTTATTTGTGGTTGTCTTTAGTAAGTATTCGGGGTTCACGCAGGAATGTCAGTGTACGTTGTTGATTGATTTATTAAAATCAATAGTGGATATCTGTCGAGCGTCCAAGGTAACGTGAAGTATAGAAACCTTAACGAGGCAGAATTCGCGAAAGCGTATTAACGGGGCTGCTTCCGCGAACCTACTTCGACTTTGATGAGGTTCACGTGTACGACAAACGCCGACATTCCGTCCACGAGGCATTTTAAAAGAGCGGATTCTCTTTTAACTACCTCGAGGGAGCCGCTTACAGTTCCACGATCATTGGCTGTAGCTTTTACAAGCTTTTTAAAATTTTCATTTATGTTAATGTGATAGTTAACGAATATCACTGTTTATAATAAATATTAAATAAATCACTGGGGACAATTCCACACAGGGCTGCATGATCCCAAGTTAAGCAATTGAATGCTAGTGTTATGTTAACCGGATAGCTAATAAACATACATATATACATACGATATAGTACTTACATAGATATTTTTATTATGCCCAGATACAGAACAAACAAATATGTTCGTTACACAAATGTTTGTCCCGGATGGGAATCGAACGCACGACCTCCGGTTTTGCAGTCAGGGTCGCTAACCACTCGACCAAGAGGCCAGTCAGTTTATTTTCATTTAAGGACTTATTTGTTTACAAACATTGCAAAAAATGTACTTTTATTGGGGTTATTATTATTGTAAGCGATTGTTATCAATAATGTATATCTGCAACGGCGTATCAAAGATGTTTTTCGCATTGTTGACAGAAGTGAAATATTTGTAGTGAAATGAAGCAAGTGGCGAAGTATTTGCACACATTGCGCAACCGCCAACGCGTCTCTGCACTCGTGGCGCCCCGCTACTGTTTCATCATGATTTCTGTAGATCCTTGCGGCGCCGGCGCGTGATTATCTTATTTTGATATCAGCTGTTATTGATATAAATTCTTTTAAACACATTTCGAGCCTTTTCTTTCATGTTTAGTCCACGCATTTTCGTTGAACAGGATTGTAGGAATAGCACTTTTATTTTCACCCTTTTATTGGTTCACTGCTGGAATGGGTTCCCTCTTATAGTGAGAGGGATTGAGTCTACCACGCATAGCACTTTTAGAGATAGTTTCTTTCAATTCATTCCGTTACGAGCTACAAGCAATAGCAGCAGTAAGAGCAGCAGCAGCAGAAAAAAGCTTTGATTGAATTCGATGAAATGGAAGACATACTAAAGTAAAGTCAAAAATACTAACAATTGGGCATATGCTCAGGGTCTGTGGTCAATAGGAACATACAAAAACACCGGACAAAAACACACTAATTCTGTAATCGATAAGAAAATAGTCAAAACTAAAATTCTAGTTATTAATCATTACCAAGCTGCAATAGGTCATACTTAGCGGTTGCCACGAGTTTCAGTTCGAGCCGACAAGTTATTTAGTTCGTTAGCATAATATTGGAGTGAATTGTTGGAGATTGCCACGTGGTCCGTCAAGAGTTGGCGAGTTGAGAGTCGAGTCGCGCGGAGCTCCTGCCACGTGCTACCGAACTAGTATTTACCTGTTTATGTTGTGCATTTTTAAGCGATGAATAACAAAATTAATACGACAGCGTATAGGTATATCCATTATATTTTAAAAGGAAAAAATGCGGAGAATCTTATTATCTGAAAGTCCTATTATTATCAGTTGTCTTCGAATGCAGCCGAAAGAAATCAAAATAAAGTGCAATGAATTATTTTACAAATAAAATAAATAATTCTTTCACATTAGGTTCAACCCCTATAGGGAAGGACTCAATACTTTTTATTTTATAAATTAAACTTTTACTATTACTTTCGTATAATGCTATCAAAGTATAATTAACACTCTTAGCTAAGTTTTTCAGCAGTACATTAAAATAAGGTTTACAATAAATCCCGTGTTACATTTCTTACTACATATTAGCCGTTTCATGTGAAATCCTTAAGTGAGAAGCCACAGTACAGTACGAACTCCTTAAGACCGTGAGTCACACGAGGTCAGTGTCCCCTGTGTTTACGTAGAGGACGTCGGTAGGAACTCGTCTGGTGTGACGCAGAGGTGATGTTCTGAAGAATGCCTCCATCTAGTTCATATTTGTGTCGTGTTTACATTTTTTTTTCAGATTTCGTACGGATCAATGATCACACACGACCATGCGATCTAAATTAAGGTAGATTCTTTCTTCCTTTGAATGTGTGAACAATTATTATTTTTTAAACCTCGTACAATAAAAACATGCTAATAACTATGTTACATAATATTTACTTTTGTACTGGCTAATCTCGGGAACGGTCGAACCGGGACTTTCAGTGGAAGATAGAGGAGGTTACAGGGCAACATATAGGTTACTTTTTATCCCGAAATCCCAACGGGATTGGAATTTACGCGGCAACACCGCAGGACACAGCTCGTGTATGAATATACGAGTATTCTATGCAATATTGCTGATTATTACGTAATAGAAATAGAAATTAAGTTTTGGAGACAAATAAAGATAATGTAACGGTTCGTTCCATCCCATTTCCTCATCTTCTCCGATGGTTCATCTGGAGAGCTTAATAATCTGAAATGGACTATCCCCAAGGTTAGTCGGTAAAGTTTGATCACACAGCAATCGATGTCAAGGGCGAAGGTTGAGTGTGCGACCTTCGCGTGGTTCAAGGGCAGTTGACTCATAGTCTGTAGCTTAGATAAAATCAGGGCTTTATACATTAAGGGTCATAACTCTTTTGTTTATTATGTAGCTAAGGTTTTGTCATGCTCCCGCTCATCACCACATTGGCCAAGGTAGGATTCGATATCAGGGATTCAATTGGGCTTACCGTCATTATTTTATCGAAGAAAACAGAAAACAATTCCATCAGCCAATATAATTCCATTAGTGGTCATAAGCTTCTTTCAAAGCATTCCTCAAAGTCCAGTCCGTGAGTCCCCTCATTTAGTTTCATTAGGCACTACCTACATTGTTTGTTTTATCGATTCTCTTATTATTCCTCTACAGGTTAGGGTTCCACTCTCATAATGGTCTAAGCTATATAAATGTACGCACAATTGTAAGTTATGCGGGTTTTTCCACGATGTTTTCCTTCACCGATAAACCTGGAGATATTTAACTTTTAAATTTAAAACGCAAGTAACTTTGCAAGTCAGAAGAGACAGGATTGGAATGCATATTCGCAGTGAGAGGATGAACTTCAAACTAGGTTATCACCGCTTGGGCTGTCACCAGCCACGGCGGTCAGGGTCGTTCGTCGGGCGACCTTCGCGCGAGCGAGAAGCGATTATCGTTTTACACGAACTGTTGTGAAATTATAGGGAAAAACCGACATTTGCTGCTCATACATTTTTGATTAAAGATTGCTTGTAGCCAGTACTGCATATGGTTTGTCGAAAAACGTGAAATGCTTACCGATTGTTAGGACGAATAATGTTACGCGCGTTTTCTATTATATTTACTGTTACAATAGAAGCCAAGTTACTCGGAATATCCATATCACCGTTATTATTAATTATCAACGATTACATTTATTGATATTTGCTGATAGACAAGCAATTGATTTATCGATAGCCGTCAGACCACTTTGTACTGAAATTCTTGAGATATTTGAAATGTTTTCAATTCTTAAACAATTGATAGAATTTCAGCTGCTTCATAAGCTGGAAACCGTAGCGATGTTCACGAAGTTTCATAGGAATGTGGTTTGAAACACGCGGTACGTGTTGTGTAATGCTGGCGTGTTTCGTTGGTAGCGAGGCGGCAGGTGGCGGCTCTCAGACGGAGGTGACCGCGGAATGCTAGGTCAGCCTTGCGGTCTTTTATGCAAACGTGCGCGCTTCACTTTACACTTTTCTTATCTAACATCAAAGAACTCATAACACTGTCTACTTGGTGACATTTTTGTCTAAACCGAGTTAAACGTTGCATGTGAACATATTTAGTAGAGAGTGTTGAGTGGGTAGACACCTACTCCGGGATACAGGCGTGTGTAATGAGCTACAGAAGTAATGGAATTAACACATAATCACATAATTATTATAGTAAACTAGATGCGCCTGCGGCTCCGCCGGCGTTGACATCAATGTGTCACAAAGTTTTTCCCGCGTTTCAAACCTACCCGCGGGAATCCTAGGATAAGCCACGCGACGCGCTCAACAGTAATCGTTATATTTCAGTCAATTTACATAAAACCGTAATGTACTATACACTAAAACCTTCCTTAAGAGTTGCACTATCGTTTAGTAAAAACCGTAAAAAAATTAGTTCAGTAGATTTTGAGAAAATCGCTCACATGCAAACTGGGTACTTTGTTCTATAATACATGTATATAGATATAAATACGAACGTAGTTCCACAAGATCAATGCTCTATTTAATCATAAGAGCAGGGCACGGTGACGGCGAGAGGCAAGTTCACGACCCTGAGCGTAGGCGTCGTATCGTTGACCCACATCGTGCCTGCAGCGACTGTAGGGCAACGATCTTTACACTATCCATTTCATATTGAGTTTAGCGTACCATTATTATTCTACCACACCAACGAACGGGGTTCCAATTGCCAAATATCCCTTTCCTTACAGAACATTTCATGTGCTTCTACATTGATCATTAGGTAGCTTGTATACCGATTGTAAAAGGACTAAAAATAGATGTAGATTTGATTTCCGATTTAAATTCTGATATAAGTGGCCCTGGTTGCCAAACTGATATGTAGACTGTCTCATGGTAAATGCTACTAAGGATTAGATAAATTATGAATGTAGAAAAAGCATCTCTGGTCTGTAGTAGTTACATATTTGGCATTCTGTAAACATTCCCTACTCCGTTAGGGATGTGGTACGATGTCTAAATATATCTGATTCAGTACCTGACATATGTATTTGTGTCAATTTATTTATTGGGAGTCTCCTTGGACTATAGCCGATAGTTGGACGTTAAACCGGACTGGGGAGCTTGGAATATTTAAGTATTGTAGAGGCCAAATATTGATAGTTCGTTTGTAATCATTAATGTTTAATGATGCAGTAACATCAAACTGTTAATAAGGACAATGTTCTTAAAAGCGCGTACTGAAGTCAATAAGCTTTACGTCGGTCTCAACAATATGTTTAAAAACTCATGACATTTCAACTGCTCCTATACTATCTGATTTCAGCTACTGCGAGCCCTCTTCAGTAACATTGAAGATTGAAATATAACTCAGTAAGTTATCACTGGTCATAGTATCTGCGAATGCGTATACAGTATTGTCGCACAAATATTTTCCCAATGCTAACGTTGTTGTAACCTTCGTAACCCCCGACAAATGCCGATAGGAATTAAAAAACCAGCAATCTCGCGTTTCCCTATCACAAAACCCAAGAGCTCGGAAATTCCGTTCGGCGATATCCAACGCACACACACACAGCATTGCACATACCTCGCAACTCCCCGCAGTCGGCCCCCTCTATCGTCTACATTTGTACGAATCGCGGGGGACAGGGAAGGCCTTCGAATGGCCGAACGTATATTAAAACACGTTGGAACCTGCTCGGATCCGACCAAACCGATCACAGAAACACACACACACAGATTTGTTAAACACAAGCGAGCGCGGTTCGCGGAACTCGCGTCGGTACTGGGCAGGCGCCACGCACTCATTGAATCATACGTCACCGTGCCTATAAAAAGGCCGTCGCGGCAAACGAAACGACATTCTTCAGCAAAGCCAGAAGTGAACCGCACGCCAGTTACGCCCGCGAACTTGTGAAATCATTGTGACATATTTACGTGATCTATTTACATTTCATTCGGTGCTCTCGAAGTGAAGTGTCCTGTGATAGCCGCGACCGGAGATAGCGTCGCCTAGCGAAGTGCGTAAAGTGTCTGTGAAAATTCCAGCCAACGGGTTGCAATTGACGAAAATTTGTGAAAACTTGAGGAGTATCAATATAACAACCAGCAAAATGTACGAGGAATCAATCGTTCCCGTGAACGCGGAGACTTTCAGCGCCATGGCCGCTAAAAGGTAATTATTACAGAATTATTCCTACATTAAATAACATTGTGAAATTGGTTTGCATAATCTTTTCATTTTGATTAGGCAACATTTAACTTCTGCACTGAAATAAACGTTTTAAATACTAGTTTATTTATATTTAAATTAAATTTATGGAATATGCAAACATTTTACCGTTTGCGAGTCTTAATGGATATCCAAATAAGGGCATTATATGCCGAGGGGGTTTTTTTATACACAATTTATACGTAGTTCATAATCTCTTCCAGCATGGGAACGGTTCCCGCCTGTTAGAGACCTTGTTTCGATTCTGTCGAAAAAGACATCTTCCTCAATATTTTAATTATTTTCACTTTCTTATAATCGTTGTCTTTCTTTACAGTCCGATAAGCCAGTGCATCAAGACTGTGCTGCGAAGGGCTTGCGTGGAGAAGAGGCTGACCGTAGGCCTGCTTCCCGCCATACAATACTTATCCAAAAACAGTGACGGAGCCCTGTTCTGCCTCACCACGGAGGCTTTGCCCGGGGACAGTGCAACACACATGCAAGAGGTGTTGCTGCAAGCCTTCTGCGATGAAAACGAAATTTATGTCATTAAGGTGAATATTTTTATTCTTTTATTCTTTCCGTGTTACGGATAGGTAGTTACTAGTTACTCCAAAACCATAAATGACTTCTTATTTCTTCAATTACATATTTTGTTTTCGTATTTCGTCATTGATGAACATTTTTAGACAGTAATTGATACAATCTTTAGATGTCACTTAGGTTTTTGTTAACGATCGTCATTTAGAGTTGGACTTATGTTTTTCCTCCTATTGTTCTCAGGTGGATTCAGAAGCAAAATTAAAGAAGATGCTTGGGTGTTACAACACCTCCATCGACTTCAGCTGTGTGTTAGTTCACTATCCCTACACAGATCCTTTCAGCGACAGTCAAGAAATAGATCTTTCAATTCTGTCCGATTCTGAGAGAGATTTGATAGACCATTGCGAAAGAAACTGGGGATATGCACAAGTCCAGGTGATCAAGTTGCCCGAGAAGTGAAGCATCTCACCGGGAATGAATAACGGATTAGAGTATTGACCGTATTCGGTCTAATGTTGGATAATTTCCAACTTTTCGTTGCCTCGGCATGTGACGCCGCCTCGCGGTCAGCACTAAGCCTACTTTGTCTTAGGATTTGTAAAATTGTTACGTTTACTTAAGTACCCTATTGTTAGTTCACTGGTTACAAATTCCAGTCAGTACCTATACAATAAGATTTGGGATATTGTAGAATATTGCACTTCGCATATAAAACTTGTTAGAATATTGCAATTTGGATAATATTGTACATGTAAAAGTCGCCAGGATTTTGTAATTCGGAAAATATTGTTCTTTGCACTTACAAAAATATACGCTTAACTGTAGCAATTTAATTACATTAATGGGAGTCCTAAGATATTGCATAATGCATAGATGGTGCTGTATCCTTGTATTACATGTGTAAGAAGAGTAGACGAGATTTTTGTACTTGAAGAGCAAGGAGGAGTATGAAATGAGATTATAGCTATGTATTTGTAATTTTATAGTTCAATAAAGTAAAATAATATGGAGACGTTATTTTATTTAAACTTTCACCGAAGCCCCTGAAAACATTTTCCTATACTTTTCAGTTTACTTTGTCCCTACAAATAAGGTACTTGTCACGAACTGAATTATTTTACGAATATCTCGAGAATTAATCCATATTATATCTCCAAGTTTGATATTGTAACTTGTAACGTATTACAGAAATAGATAAAAGTTGATAAGATGAATCATGAGTTTGGAAATTACATAATACTAATCTATACTTACAGTACAGATCCTTTATTACTGAGCAGTTTAGTGTTAAATATTTTGTTTTACATTGTCAAAAATTGACCTCGTTAACGGTTTTGTTTTAACGTATTTATAAAACTGGAAACCCAATGAACTACACTACTATTTAACTATGACCAGAATCTGATTTGTTTGCATATAACTACTTCACAAAACAAAATACCGTAGGGCCGAGCATCCAAACCAGTAAGTATACAGTGGTACACACAATTTGCTATACTAGTACAAACTACTCTATTTCTCACAAATGTATTACCACAGCAACTGATTTGACTAGTTCGGGATCAGGTGGCCTTGTGCGGATTGTGCCAAGATTATTACAGAAAGAAATGATGTAGATCGTAATTTCATAAAGTGATAGGCGATAATTTTATTCGAGTGGATAATTAAGATATGACATGCCATATATGCTATCGCACCGCGTGCTGGCCACGTGGGCTAGCATGAACATTACATAAACAGATTTCACTCAGCAGCTTGGACAGGAAAACTAATATTATAACAGATATCAATGTGCAGTTTTGTTTGCATCTTGCAATATTGTTATTGTTCGACCTTCCTTATTGGTCCACTGTTGGACCGGGTCTCCTCTTATAGTGACAGGGATTTAGGCCGTATCCACGCTGGCCAAGTGCGCATTGGTAGGCAATATATAATACTGCTATTCAATGCGGTAGATGACTTTAAAAATGTGCTTTGGGTTTTCAAGTCATGTCTCTTAATAATTGAAAGGTATAAAACACATTTAATAATTATGTGTCAAAATTACGGGCGCTCTGATGCCGAATGAAACTAAACCTGTCCTTATAGTCAGTGTCGGTCAGCAGGCACCAAAGGGCTAATTCATTAAACCAAATTGCGATTGGATGATTTTTATTTCGAGATAAATATTGGATATAATGTTATAAATAATGTTAGGTTATCAACATTTATTAGCGGTATTTAGCACATTATGTATTCATTTTCACACATCAGATCGTCATTTATGATGTCTCGTGTGATCTTCTATGACAAAAGCCACTCCTCTCTCTCCGCACATGATGGAAGGGGCGTTAGTGTTCCCTCGCGGCACTATTGGCATTATAGATGCGTCTATCACTCTCAGGTTCGAGACACCGTACACTCTGAGTCTGGGGTCCACTACCGCCTTCTTGTCCCATTTCGGTCCCATTTTACAAGTCCCGACCGGGTGGTACGGCGTCGAGGTGTATTGTCTAGCTAAACAGACTATGTACTCATCAGAACCCCATTCATAATCCTTGCACTCTGGTAGAGGAATCTTGACAAACCGAGCGCCTCTAGACATAAAGGCGGCTGTTTTCTCCAGACTTAACAAAAACCTCACTCCTCTTATTAAAGGGATCAGATCGGACTCGTCGCCGAAGTAGTTCGGGTACAGGAACGGAGGTCCGTTAGGGTCCGTGGCGTTCAATAGGAGGACTCCTCTACTTTTAGGGACCAGGTTCATGGTTCTCGGCAGGAGGCCGTTGTAGAAGGCCGTCGGTAGTATTGTGATTTTCGTGGTAGTGACCGGGTCGCGGACGAACTCCTCCCACATTACGTTGTCCACCTGGTACTGGATATCGGGAGCCGGCAGCCCGCGCTCCGTCCTGATGAAGGCTACTGACGAGACGGGCCCGTTCCCAGCCAACGGCCCGCACTTTATATCCGACTCTGCGTAGTCGTAAATGTGTCTGATCACTTCTCCCTCGCTCACGGTGGTCGCCGTCGAGTTCGGCAGCGCTATCACTATGCCGTTGAATGTCACGTGGTCGTGCAGATTTTCGCCGACAGCCAAATCCTCGACGACAGGAATCCCGAAGCTTTCCAGATGCTCCCTGGGCCCCACGCCGGACAGCATGAGCAGTTTCGGTGAGTTTATGGAGCCCGCGCTAATGATGACCTCCTTCCTGGCTTTCGCTGTATACGCTTTATTTTTATGCATGTACACGACGCCGTAAGCCGTTTTGTGTTTATCGAAGAGGATCTTCACGGCTTCCGACTCGGTTTTGACGGTCAAGTTGGGTCGCTTCCAACGGATCGGTTGGATAAATGCGTTGTTAGTCGACACCCTTTCGCCGTCCAGGCTGACCGCTTGCGCCTGGTTGGTGCCGTCCTGTTGAGCCCCGTTGAAGTCCAGTATGGGCAGGCCCCTCTCGTGGAACGCTTCGGTCATCATGATGGAAGGTCGGTCGAAGTAAGGATACCTAGAGACGAACTGCTCTCCCCTGACCCCGTGGTACAAACGGTTGACGCCTTCTATGTTGATGTTCCTTTCAGACTTTTTGAAGAACGGCAAAACCTGTTTAAATAGCACAGCAATATGAATTAAAATACTTTTCAAGCAATTGTTCTTGTGTACTTAATTAACAATACTTTTCGTCAAAATATTCTACGGAAATTAAAGCGTTTTTTGTTGTTTTTTTTTATAGCGAAACGAAAAAAGCAATGGAGTTTATAGCATAGATAATACATGGATACAAAAACTTGCGATACTCAGCATTCGTTGATCTCTGCCTCATTTTTTTTCACGTTTACTAATATGATAACTTACATCTCTAAAGCTCCATCCATCATTTCCTAAATGGGCCCACGTGTCATAGTCAAGTTTGTTTCCTCTGACGTAAGCTAGGGAATTAATAGAGCTGGATCCTCCCATTACCTTGCCTCTGGAGTTGAAAAACAAATTAAATTAACACATAAATACATTATATTATAAGTGGCCCCTTTGATTACATTTAAAATTCGTTGAATATCCTTGTAGTTACGAGCGATTGGCACGCTCCTCGTAGTGACATCTATAAGCAAGCCATAATAATTAAATGAGTATTACAGCAATTCGTACTAGATGTCGCTATATCGATATAGAGGATAAGCTAAGAAACTTGTTAATAAAACCTTCCCTAGATGTCGCTAGTAGTCCGCTGAATCACGGTGTTAAGATTCTGTAGCGAATACTATAAGTAGTCCGTGGAGCGGCGAGCAACTCATACTTACCTGGCGTAGGGGACACCGTGATCACGAAGGCGGTTCCCCCAGGGCGAGACCCGGCCATTGCACTC
>DWGJ01003052.1:0-14184 GCA_018246895.1 Aspitha aspitha aspitha | reverse complement strand
TTCTGATCCCCTAATTAGGCAATTTAATGCCAGTGTTATGGTATACTTAAATAGATATTTTTATTTTTCTTTTTATTACACCCAGACACAGAACAAACAAATGTGCTCATCACACAAATGTTTGTCCTGGGCTGGAATCGAACCCACGACCTCTGGTTTTGCGGTCAGGATCTCTAACCACTCGACCACGAGGCCCGTCTTATTATTTTTTTAAATGTAAATTTTATTTTTATCGTAAGACTCGCGATCAAAAGTTGACGAATTAGTCCGTAGCTGCGACATACATAAACATAAGCGTAACATTAGAAAAACTCGATCAATACAAAGTTTAAATAACAGACTAAGAGAGAATTGAGCAATTTATCGAATTCATAATACCGGCTAGTAAGTAATTGGCTGCTTATAATAATTTTTCCGCGTTCCTTACCCAGTCGGTCTCGTATCGGGCAGTTTAATTGGAGCCGCTTTGATTTATTATCGTTAATTTTATGATAATGAGAGTATGAATAATTCGCGGGAACTATTCTGCGAGCTATTGATATATGGTTCGAACAGGATGTTGTAGATAAACACGGCTAAGCCGGAACGTCTAAGAAAGGCCTATTCTTAGATTGTTTGGATAAATCTCATTACTTTTTGAAATGAAAACTTCTTTAGCAGCGTTGTGCACTTTTGGGATGGGAGTAAAATTGTAGTCATATTGGGTCACGTGATCGTAAGACTGCTTTTATTGGCTGGGGAGAATATAATAGGGATGTTCATGGAAAAAATATCGATTTTTTTTTCGATATAACATATCGTATTGTTGTATCGATACTTTGTAATATTTCGTATGAATATATCGATATTTTCGGTATATTGTAAGATTTTTTTTATATTATTACATGCCCTTAAGAATTGTCTTGTTCCATATCAATCGTACAGGTATTGCGTAATTCAAAACGAAAGAGTCGTAAATGACGTTGTCATAACATATTATATTATTTTTATATTAGTTGTCTCTTTCTCTCTTCATTACGTATGTATTTATTATATAAAATATTTTGTGTAGGTATAATTATTGAGTTCAAATTTAGAGCACTCAGAATAGTAATTTTCTCAAATAGTTTAGACTTCGTTTGTTACTTTTAAATTACATAGTTGTACAATAAAGAATATATAAATAAAGAAATGAAATGTTTAGTGCATTTGTAGTAATACTTTTTGCATTACAGAAGCACAAAAGGGTCATGAATAATCTAATATTAAGCTATTCAATAACATTCTTGTTCAAAAAAGTTTTGCTAATATCCCTGACGACTAAGTTGAGAATGCCGGTTCTTTCTATGTGGGCTTCAGTGACAAAACTGATATTAATACTTTTTATTAACTTAAAACTTATATCACTTAAACCTCCCTGTAAATGTGGCAGTGACCTCAAATGTACAATCTGAGAAACAAATTAGATTACATACATACGTCACGCCAAGTTTCTAACGGGGTAGGCAGAAAGCAGCGAGTGCCAAATATCTCTGTACTCACAAACCTGCCGTGCTTCGTCTACATTCATCACTCTCTTCATGCATACACCGGTTTCGGAGGCTCTTGACTCCCCCATCGTTTAATCAAATTCGATTACGTTCGCGATTTATAAATTAAAATTTTCGCACCGTTTCGAACGCATCGCAGGATTGCCCCCGGGCGCCGCGTATAGAACGGGAGCGGATTGTAATAAGTCGCCCGTAATTTATGTTACACGCAATTAAAGTAAGATTGTTGCGGCCTCCGCTAAGGCGCCTGTCGCACTGGCCACGATTATCATGATTGTATAGTAATTAAATTTGAACACCAATAACAACAAAAGTGCTTATTTCTGTATAAGTGTTTTTTACAAATATAAATACTTATACTATGTATGTGTAAATGATAATGTAGTCAAGAGCCTCCGAAACCGGCGTGTACTCGTATGCATGAAGAGAATGATAAATGTAGATGAAGCACGGCAGGGTTGTAAGGGCAGAGATATCTGGCACTCGCTGCTTTCTGCCTACCCCGTCAGGGACCTGGCGTGACGATATGTATGTGTGTGAGTAAATGATAATGATAATCAATTATTCATATGATATTAAAAAGTTATTGGCGATAATTGCGAACGAAATAACTGGATAGTCTATGATTATGTCATTTACAAATTTGGGAATACGATTCCAGATTTGAGAGTCGTTTACTATTTTGCTTACGAATCATACAATTTTTCATTTATAATATTTATGACACGTAAGAAAGACGCAATTTAAGAAAATGAATATTTCATAATCGTCAATCTTTTTACGGTTGTGACGCTGAATATGGTTCGTCTCTTTTACAATGAATAGGGTTAAGACACTGTTTATTAAATAATTATTTTCATTTCATTTAGGTAGTTAATAAAGAAAATTAATGCATTTATTGGTATTTGAAAACAGTGAAAGCTGTATCTACGCTATGAAAATTATGAAATTAATGAAAAATAAATAGTTATTGTTAATCGTATGAACAGTAGCAATGAGACAAGGGTTTATTCTGCAAACTTGCCAGCGACTCGCTAGGCCAGGAGGCAGTGTTACTTTGTTTTGCAAAATATATGGCAATAATTAATTATGCGTCCATTATTACCTTAAGTATTGTCTAGCGGTTACAGCATATTGTAATTAAAACCCCGTAGATATTGTTCGTTAAGCACGTTTTCTTACACCCCTGTAAGATTTGCGACGACATATGACGCAGTGGTCCTTGATTCGATTCCCAGTGAGGCAGAATTATGATTGATGAGTTTAAATATCTGTCTTGTCTGTTTAAATTTCGATATATTGTCTGTAACATTCACAACACAGATAATTTTAGTGTTGAAGTAATCATATGTGTGTAGCGAAAAAAGTTTCCTTAAATTCAAATACAATTTATACGAGTACACTTAGCACGAAAATACAGTTTTGCAATAGTTGAAACACGTAAATTTCGTTAAAATGATACGAGATATAAAATCAATAGCGAGATATGGCTTAAAGCGACTAATAACTAATTTTATCTTAATTTATCTACTTTAAATTCCTTAAACGATATGCATTCGCACATTACATTGTAAGTGCAAATACGATGCAACGGAAATTGGACTTTACTCCGTTGTAATTAAGCTGATTTCCGTTCACGGTCAAACGGAGGTAAAGTCCCCGGACCGTTCTAGCCGATACGAGTTTCCTGTCACTAAATGAGATTAAATGTATTCACGGAGAATGTTTTGCAACAACATAAGGACGTTTAATGAAGCCGGTAGCCCAGTTTATGACGTCATAATTTGTATTTGCTCTCAAGTAGATTGGAAAGCCGTTAAATACAAAAATATACGGCATTTATTATCAAACACATTGTTTACGCGCTAAAACCATCCTTACAAATGTTATTTATACCGCGGCAGTGAAGATGTAAAATGTGATTTACGCCGCAGAAATTCCTCGGTTTTAAAACCTTTTTGTATTCGTTTCGACTGCATTTGAGATTGTTGACGGAAGAAGATTTGTAAACATGATTATTTTTTTGTCATCCGAAATGATTGTACACGCTAATGTAAGTTAAATCTAACTTATTTTTTAAGTCAATATTGATTTCTATCAGCCCGTCTTACAAATACTTACAATCACATATTCCATTCAAATCAGAAACTTACTAAAGGGTCAACTTAAAAGTACCCTCCCTAACAAAAGTTTACCGGAACCGAAGGCAGTAAAAATGTTTAATCTCTGCCTACCTCTATAGGAAAAAGTCGTGACTTTTTTCTACGTCTTCATTAGGAAGTTAGCCATTACGCAAATATGTTACATTGATTACAAAGATCGCAGTTTCAAGCAGATTATTTTCCGCTTATCTTCTACGATTGGAGAACAGCACAGCTTCTAGCAAGACGGAGAAGAATTATTGCTTTCGAATGCACCGTGTTTAAATAATGCATTTTGCATGAAAATTTCCAATTATGTATATAAAATAGTAGTCCAGTAGTGTAGTGGTTATTATTAAAGCAGTATAAGAGTGAATCAGCGATCCCCTACCAGGATCGCGGGTTCTAATCAATATGCAAAGCGATCGCGTGCGCGCGCGCTGTTCCCGCTTTTTATTTAATTAACTCCGCCATTTTTCTTTTATCTTTCCTTTTGGGCGAAGTGTAATGACATGTCGGATTAAGTAGGTGGGTAGTACAATTTAGATAGCAATACTGGGTTGAACAAAACATTTATATTAGCTTGAGGCGAATATATTTATAATAGCTAAAGGCGATTAATACACAGGAATGTGATCACAAATTGGACAGAACACGAAAGTCCTTATAAATACATTAAACAATATAAATGTTTATAAAATTATACACTACTGTTTACTACACTAATGTTTATAAAATTATAATTTTACACCCAGACACACTAAACATATGTCATAGCTACCAAATAATTGTTCCGTTGGGGATCGAACCCACAATCATCGGATTAACAGTCACGATCGTCAACTACATCAATCAGGCCTATGTTTGACTGAACGCGTGCTTATAATGCAGCCGTTATCTGTGTTCTGAGATTTTGCTATGTTTGATCATTCTTGTTCTGGTGTCAATATCATCAGTTTGGTATCACTTATAAAGTGCATATAATGCTTCCTCTTGCAGCTTTAGATTCCGACATATATGTCTTCCTTTCCTAATATTTGGTTCAATCAGAATCACCAAGGTGTATATTGTATGTGTGTGAATGTCAATGGACGTACTTGCATGAATTGTGAAAAGCTTCTGTTGTTTGATCCGTGTCATGAAGTGAAAGATGTTTCAGCAAACCATTCCAAACTTAACAAAGCCTGATCAGAGGGGATCCAGCAGTCGACTCAGCTGAAATATTTAGATAGCCACTTGGAGATCTGTGAAGCAATCAACCGTTAAAGCCTGTTGAAAGATTTTACTGTCGATCAAATATTTCAGTCAGTAGGTTAATAATTGCTGTCGTAAGCACTGGAAGGTATGGGGTGAGTAAGCCTCATTTGGGGAGAGCCACCACATCGCAAAGCGTTAGCATGACAGTAATAATAATAACCGTGCCCAGACACAGAACAAACAAATGAGCTCATCACACAAATGTTCGTCCTGTGTGGGAATAGAACCCACGACCTCCGATTGTGCTGTCAAGGTCTCTAACCACACAACTACGAGGCCAATCAGATATGCACTGGTGCGTTCCCTCGGAGTTTTCGGAGTACTCTAAATAACACAGGAATGTCACTGCGCGGGTTTTAGTGATGAAAATCTGACATAACCTAATGGTTTCCTCAAGCATCAGTACCTTTTCATTGTCCTCCAAACAAGGATCACGATTCACACCAAATGCACTAAACCGCGCGGTTTGGAATTTATCGTGGGAGTAAAGAAGTTATTTAATTTTGCACTTCGTCACTTCATCTCAAGTTCTATCCACGAGAATAATATATACCTAAAAGAAGTGAAGAAAAACCTACCTAAAAGAAGTAAAACTCCAGTGATATATTTTACATTGAATTAATTATTGATGAAATCACACCTCTCTCAGGACTGAATATAATTTACATGCGTAATAACTTTAGGCCTCTCTGTTTCTATAGGACTATAGGGGAAGTAAATGGGTAACATACGACAGATATAAGTATATCGTTTACACCTATATTCTTTAAGGTAATTGCAACTTTAACGAGGTCCGAACTCGTTCGCGAACCTTTAAAAAGCCACAATGCCTCAAAATAATTAAACAAATATGATATTAAAAACACCAGCCTGCTTCATTACGCGCGATCGCAAAGATAAATGGTTAACAAGAAAAGCAAACAAACTCGTATAATAAACGAAATAACCGGAGCCAATCAAGGAAGATCTTCTTTTTAATGCGAATCAGGATTCCGTACTTATGAATGCAATTTTATTAATTAATTTCGAGATGCATTTATCTTCTTTGCATGATACGAACGGTAATAAGGACGGCGGTGCGGACCGCGTTTGGGGAGGACGGGCTTAAGTGGACTCTTGTTCGATGGACTTTTTGCTGCCTTTATTAAGTTTTATACGCAATAAAGGGTTGGAAAAAGCGTACATGCTATTATGTGAATTTACATGAAACGTAACACTGCGTATGTAGTCATTTTTAAAGAACAAATGTTAATGAGAACTGAATTAAAAGAAGTTTTAATTTTTTTCAATATGAAAGATCCATATTCGATAATAAATTATTTTCAGTATTTAAACGAAGGTTAATGTGATAAAATTAATATTATTTAATAATATGACGCTATACCTAAAGACGACAATCGATATTTTATACGAAGTTAGGATCCTACACACATACGAATTCCCATAAAGCTTCCTAAGCCGTATGAATATGAAATCTACAAACACGAATTGAAGGCTATAGCTATGTGAACCTCATTATTACAATTGACGTGTATCCAATCGCTTGAACTATAGAATACTAGTTTCACCCGCGGCTCCGCCCGCGTAGAAATCAATGTGTCACACAGTATATTTGGTAAAAAAAAATTGTCTTCAAGAGTATCCTATGTTACTTCTAATACCTGCAAGAATTTGTGTACAAAGTTTAATGATGATCGGTTAAGTAGTTTTCGCGTGTAAGCATAACAAACAAACTTACATTCACATTTATATTATTAGTAGGGATGTGATGATAACGACAAAAGTGGAATTTAAATGTATGTCATTGACCTTAAGAAATGTTTAAAATATATAAAAGTATAGGTAATAAACCTTTCACAAAAAATTACTATAAATCTCGCAAATGTTAATGTTTTTCTGTTCCAATGTTAATTGTGATCGAAAAATTACGTATCTTATCTTTATTTTTATGGTTCTCTTATAATCTTTATAATTACCTACTGAAGGAACTTACATAATTTAAACGCTTATTATGAACACACCTTAAATGGGAATCACATATTATATTAATTGGATTTCATTCGTCCAAAAAGGGTAACAAAAATATAGATATTACTTATAAAGTACATATTATAAGTATTATTTAGAACTTCAAGTTATTTTTTTTCATTTAATTGGTAGATTCAAACGTCTCTAAAACCAGCGAGTAGGTATGAAGAGAGTGATGAATATAGCCAATATTATACGAACAATTGTTAATAATAATATTTTTATTTATAATAGTCAATAAATAAATACATTACCTGATTAAAAAAGCATTAATATCATGTAAACTCTACGCATGAAGTATTAAACAATATACTCAGGCAGATAATATAATTAGTGGTGCATTAATCCTGATCGCTGAATTGGGGGTTATAGGTTCGATTACCAGTCAGTATCATACAAATATGTAAGCAAACGAATATCTATTATGTTTATAAAATTGTCTCTATACATTTGCATTTAAAACTGTTCATAGTGCCTACAGTCAGAGCTGGATATAAGCGTGTAAAAATTACACACAATGTACAGGACAATTGAATAATGTGCTCACTTATTTGTAGCCGAAGTGACGTGAATATAATTGCATCTGCACATGTATGGATCTGACAGTATAGACTGGAATAGAGCACAGCGAGACGGCGAGGTCTTGGACCATTCTTGTGGAGTACATTAACATGCTTATTAATACAAGCCCCCGGGCTTGGCTGGTAGCCGTTGTAATATTTCTCCGATGCTTTACGGTTTGACGCCCCGCCCAGCGCGCGTCCCGCCAGACGTTAATGCGCTGGCCCCTATCCTCCGACAAATGAGTGTGCTGATTAAACTCATGTACTCATCAATGTTGTTCATTTTTTTAACTAAACAACACTCGCACGTTTGTCCAGGCACCACTCGCTCGCTTGAAAATTAAAAGTTAGTACGAGTACAAATTCGCCATATTCGCTAATTGTTTTGATATATAAAAACATGTTTGTGATGACTCATGACATTTGGTACCGGTCTTTAACAGCTCTGGCTATAAGACTGTTAGTGTAAATTCTGTTAGTAATAGACGTTAATAAAAGTTAGTCCAGTAAGCGATTGTTAGTGTAAGTCTAGTTAGTATTAATTAGTATCCACCCTATCAGAGGTCGTTCACAGATGCGTTGCTACTCTTGAGGACTGAGATAGTCGTCTCTAGTAAACACGAGAACCGATTTATCGAGATGTAAACATTGTTTTATCTTACCCAGGTATATCCTAGAGTGTATTATAAAATTTTAATAGCCAGAATATGGCCTAAAACGTGCCGTGGAACAATGGAAGGGTCAGAAAAAATCATAATAGTATCCCCCTTTTCTGTATTCACAACGATAACAGTGTACATTTGTTTCAGGTGAGTGTTCACGACAACAACAAACCAAGTAAGTCGGCGACAACCAACAACACATCGCACTAAGCAGCCAGTTTTGAATACCGAATTATGCCAACAAACACAAATAAACTATTAACGAGAATTACTCGTAACTCGCAACGTAAGTACGTCTTCAATCGAGTCTCGACTCACACTTCGAAAGCAAATTATCAAGGCGCCGGGCGGTGGTGGGGGGACATAATTAAAATCCGTTGATTAATATGTAAATGTAATAAGATTACTCTCTCCTGAATAATTTAACGGGAAGCGGGATAAGTTATACACGCTTTAGTCTCTCATTACGGCTTTGTATCGGGCAGTGTAATGTATATGGGACGTCTGACTTGATATATGCCGGCCACTTGGTCTGCGGAGTCGCTAGCTACGTTGTCAGCGTCCACCAGTGTCGGACAATCGCTTCAATGTGTCGGATAATGCAATTGCTGCAATTGCTGTTTGTGGTGTATGCTAGACTCATTTGTAACATTGTTCTAATGTGCCTATTAGTACGTAAACGTGTATACATATATGTATAGTCGTAAATATATAAGCGTTATTATTAAGCCACGCTCTGTATTGCAAGTATAATCGTGCACAAAAGTGCATTTTTAAAGTGCGTTTATAAAGAAACTTTTAATAAATTCATTTAATTTTTCCAGAGTTATAGTGTTGGAATTATGCAAAAAATGTCGTACCTATTATTGAAAACGATAAAATTGTCGATATAAATATAAAATTACCCGACTTCGTCTTGTCTTCAAAATATGTAACTGTTAAGAAAACTTGACATAGTTCTGAACAATCTTACCATACCCTGGCATATTAATCGCCTGAAATCTGTAGTAACTCCACACGTTACAAAATATTACCAACCGCTCCGTACCAAAATCGATTTAGGGTGATCGCAAAATATCGATAGAGCCATTACTAGCTACTAGCTAAGCCTTACAGGCATTGTCTGAAGACTTGGCTAACTCAACTCGTTTCTAACGCAATCACTTCGCTACCAAATTTCTCCCGCCAAAACCGCCATGTTGTTTCCGCCATCTTTATTAAGAACGCATGGCCTCCCGCCTCCTGGCGTTGGTCAACAGCCAGCAAGGCGTTAAAGGCATCAGCTACAGCCTCCACCAATTTTAATAGAGCCCCCAGCCGCCTCTTCGGATCTATATTTATATGCGCGTAGAGGAGGCTCGGGTAGACTTTCACGGGTCACGTTTGTATGGTCGCTGATGTTTGGCTCACTTGTCTAATGGCTTTGATTAAACTGCCAGTTTATTTGACGGTAGAATGCGTGCGTGCGGCCACGTATGAATTTATGCTTAGACGACGTCCGGGGAATTACGAAGTACTGAACTCTTGTGCATATAGTTAATGTATGCTCTTAGCGTTTGCTACGTCAAATAAATATATGCTGCTAGTGGACCTGACCACGCGTTGCCGTGGTTACATTATGTCAAATCATATATGAAAAATATCGTGCGTTCAGATATTGATTTTATTTAAAAATTTATTATTTATTTATTTTATAAAATATATCCTATCTTTTAAGTTGAAACAAATAATAGATATGTACAAAATGTTATTGAAATCGGTTCAGTGGTTTCGGAGATTTTCGCAAACGAACACCGTGACACGGGATTTTTATATATATAAGAGATGTAATAATAACATTGTATTTCGAATGTATTATTTTTTAAATAGAGTACTCTTGTAAGCGATGTTGTCCTAATACCAAAGGAATAAACAAAAAAAGGAATTCTTGAAATAGCATAATAATATTATGATTATATGAATAAATTATTATAGTCATATTACAGTAACGAAAATTGCCTAAATCGGGATCAGATGGCTGTGTATTCCAAGATATTATTGTTGTTATTATAACTGAAGTACCAAACACATATTAGGTTTATCTTCGGTGTAGAATTGCTTCTGATTCTGCTGTCTGTACATGCTCTACGCATACCACGTGACTATTGATAGCGTCTAATTAGACAATTTCGTTGTGCAACAAGAACAATTGCTACTTAACTTTAACGATCTGTTTATTGTAATAAGCAATCTTTGCGACCGCTTTGATGTGCCTCTCCACACAAACACAGCCATGAACGTTATTGAAACATTAAATGCCAATACTAATTTATACGTAAATCCGTAAAGACAAAACTCCTTACACCTTAAAGATTCATTACGATACGAAGCACAGTTTATAGTTCATATGGAAAATTAATGCAGAAAAAAAATGTAAAATGTGTATACGTGTTAGAAACACAACAATATTAAATTAAACATTCATTATTTAGATTCATATTGTCAATGTCGAACTAAAATTCTAAGGAAATGTCAAAAATATGCATTATCTTTTTTTAACATTGCTTATTCACGGTGAATAAACGGTATTTTTTCCCTATATCGAAATTCAAATCAATTGTCCAAACTTAAAATTATTACGGTCTAATTTCGATTGATCTAGCAAGTCAAATTCTCATTGCTAGTTCATCTATCAATAAAAACTGTTCAGCGGCTGTAAATCTAATCATATTCAGAAACCGACGCTCACCGTTTACGTTTAGGCAAATTCTATTAATACCGGAATAATCTGAGTATTCCCAGTAATAATATTACTCGTACCTTTCCCAAACAATACGGTCTGGAGACTTCCGCGTGGACCGTCAATAATTAGGATAGTGCATCTCGGCTTCTCGGCCCGAATGAGAATAAAGCTTTGTATAACCACGTGTGTGTGTGTGAGTATTTCTGTTTATACATGTGTGCGTCTTGATTCTGTCAGTGCACGTCGTTTCGGGTTGAGTATAAGGACATTTAAGTTTTGCAGCAACGTCGTTTATTCATATAATAATAATAATAATAATAATAATAAACAATCTTTATTCACGGTTTACAAAAATGAGATTTACAAAATGAGAAAATAAACATAAAATAAATACAGATGCCAAAACATAACACAAAATAATCTAGCAAAAAATAGAAAAAAAGATATGGGTATAACAAATAAGAAAGATGCACGCATCAGTCCTTCTTATAATAATTCAGATTATAATATTGTACAATTGGTTGCAAGCCTTTTTACGTTCCAGAGCAGGGCTTGCATCCGTGCCTGAACGACAGCAAGCTTGCTTACTTAACATTTAATATTAATCAAGACTTAACTTAATTTTTAATGATTCGAAAATTATTGAAAATAAAGAAAATCAACAGATTTTTTTTAAATTACATTTCACACGTATGTAGACAAAATATTATAACATACTCGTGCAGTAACAACTATCTCTCTGGCAGATATTCTGTAATACTGTTTTAAAACTCGTTACAATTTTAATAAAAGCTTATTAAAATCTGATTTATTGCTACGTTACATCTACACACATACCTACGTTAGATTACACACCGCTATAATATCTATGTATTAGTATTTGAAAACTTTTTCAATATTAATATGTGTGTATTTGTGTCGCTTTGCACGGACGTTTTAACGCAATATGCATCACTTTAAACAGTACGGTTATCGCCAAGCATAATATCCACACCGCAAACTCAAAAATAACTCCAACAACCGCCAAACAAAATTGCGATCAAGATTTTCATATTACAAATTTCAGCCGACGTTGTGTAATCAGAAATAAAAGCCTATGGAGACTTCGAATTTTTTTCAACATCGAAATTGGCGTTCCGTTAATTAAAACGAAATCGAATTAATTACGGCGCCAAAATTATTCAGCTCACTAAAAAATTGATTAGGAAGGCTTAGACGGGGCGAGCGCACACGTTATACTTGTGTGTTATGCTATAGACACGGACAGAGCGCCGCATGCCATAAACTAATATTCGGCCGGACACTACTTGGAGTTATTGGACAATGTAAATGAACGCTATCTCCTATAATGCCTGCCTTATTTCCCCCTCTGCCGGGCCAGTGCCCGGAGCGACCGCTCCCAGTGGGTGGCGCCCCCACCCGGCCGATGTCTCATCAGTAAGGATTGAACCCTTTAATGTATTCACCGTAACTTCGGGATGAGTCTTGTATTAGTGTTATAATGAGACATGGCCCTTAGGAATTATGGCTATACTTATGGACCCCGGCCGGGATTACCTTCAACCTAGTTTCAATTTCTCTGTATGTGAGGCTTCATTTGTATCGTCTTACATACGTTATTGTACACCAATTTGTTTCCGATTCCCTTTTACGAGATGATGTAAATTCTTCTATTCATTCGTATTATTTACGTCCTTAAATTATATTATTATTTTACTTAAGTGTTCTTTACGCATTGATATCCTAATATAAAAATATGATTGATATACTAATATAAAAATCACGATACCTTTTGCTATTAAGTTATTTATAGCAATTCGATTACAAACCATGAATATCAGTGATAAGGAAATGCGTATAAATCGTAAGCCATTTAAAAAGATTCGTTGTTCCCTCCCAATTGATTGTTCAGTATTTGGTTGGCTCCTTAAGTCGTCTGCAGATCGATAATGCTGCCAATTAGTCGGTACCAATTTTCCAATAAAACTTCAAACTGTTTTCCATTCTATTATCTCTCACCACCCTTTATTACTGGCGAAGTTAAGCTACGACTCCTTTCCACTCCGCTCAGAAATTATTACAATAATAATATTATTATATTAATAATTGTATTGATAAGGAGACTCTCGTAATAAGGGTAAACCGTCCCCTTTCTGCCAGCCATTCTCAATAGGAGAATTTATGTAACTAATGAAATAAGCGAAGTGCCGCTCCCCGCGTCCCCCAACCCTCTCCACCACCCTTCATTATCGGAAAGTTTGAAATATAATTTGAAATTATGCTCAATGTTATATTGAAGATAAGAGAAACACAAATTCCTTTAATTGGACTTGTTAAAGTGACTTAAATTAAGTTAACACCGAGTTGATGGCATTACTTTTGAAGTTCGGAATTATGACGGACTGTCCTTAGGTTTGCGAATTCATGGGGTGATTAGCGGTTAAAAGAACAGTTATCGGTTCTTTCTCGCCGTTGGCTCAGTTAATGGTGACATGCAAGTCTATGATGTACATTTTGTATGTCGCGTAAAGTTTGACTTGAATTCCTACAATATGCGAGTACCTTTTTATTTTCTTTTAAGTTTTTATTCACCGTCTGCTAGTATACGGAGTTGAAAATTAATGTTTAATTTTAACACTTACAACACGTTTAACAAGATAACCAAACGAAATAACACTGAATTTTGACGCATAGAGAATAGTTTTTTTTCAGTTTGGAAGGGTTGCACTAATCATATTATGTATAGACATAGTGAAGATATTTATTTATGTGAAACGTCAATTTAAGTATGATGATTATAATCTAAAGGAAAAGAAACAGTATGCTTCTTTGTGATAAAAGATCTTGCGACTATTGAGCAATTCCTACTAAGAAAAGTAAAATTTTTGTAAATACCTTGCTATTATAAGCATGGTCTCGAGCATGCTTTTTAGTAACGTTTATCTGTACCTCTAACTTGTTACGTGCGTTTTAGAACTTAAAATTGTAACACCACTAGCTATAACGGTGAAGGAATCCATTGCGAATAAACTTGCAAACCGTAGAATTGATATAAAAATTTGTAATGTTACTTAGGTGTGCGAAGTCAATCCGCACTTAGCTTAGTAACACTTTCTCATTATAAGAGCAGACATTTGTTCAGCTGTAGAACAATATAAGGGTAGAAATATCCTAATATTGTTAGGCGAGACACAAGAGGTGAAGCGGCAAGACCTGTGTTCAGCTGTAAAACAATAAAAATGTGGAAAAAATGTATGTCCTAATATTGCTAGGTGAGACACA
>DWGJ01003051.1:0-14187 GCA_018246895.1 Aspitha aspitha aspitha | reverse complement strand
AATAAACGTTTAGTTATTATTGTAGTATATATTAGTTTATTTCGTATATTTAAAATTTTTGTCATAAACTATTTATGTAGTGTGTTGTAGTAAGTAAATAGTTTTTATTTTTTTCTTTGTGTGCCGCCAAATGTTGAAATCGTTAAATATGTGCCGCAACAAAAAAAAGGTTGAGAATCACTGCTCTAAGGATTGCGGCCGCTGTGCACCGACCCTTGGCGACCGCCGCCGATGTGGCCTCAACCTTTCATATTTGACTGGCCTCTTTCTTTACCGCTTGCTGTGATGGTTTCGAAGGTTTGATTAAAATATGTTTTACTTTCTTTTGGTAACTCAGTACCCATATCTTCAGTATTTAAAATACTATCTGATGATTTGTTGTAGATAATTGGAGCCATGCACAGTAAAGTTTTTTTTATAGATTCTCATTAAGTTCCATTTAGATAGATAGGTAAGACGCGGATGTCAACTGACCGGCAAATTGTTGGCTGTCGCAAACTGATCGCTGCGACGCCGGTTATCCTCGCTCAAGTCTGTTCCCTCGGGAAATAAAACCAGTCGGTGTTGGTATCGCAGCCGTTTGTAATATTCTATGAATTGGGACAGATTCAACTGGTCCTCCTGCCAGTTCCTCTTCAGGTATAGGAAATAATTCAACTGCATTATCCAACCTGTAACCGATAAATAACCGATCTTATTTTAAACTGCTCTTTATGTTATAAATTATCTCTTTTACACAAGATACATATGCGACCTATGCTAAATAGTAATATAGGTAAAAATGTTGAAATTGGTATTTTCTGTAGTAATTTCGTTCGACGCAAAAAATAACGGCAGAGTCTGATAATATTACAATCATATCAATTCGTGAATATTTCTTATTCTCCGTAGTCAAGTATTGACGTAAATATTAGTAATATACGGCCTCAAACAGAAGTTAACGAATAAGTATCACCGGTATTACATAGGCGCGTTACAGATTTAAATGAGTCCTAATGATTCATCTACGGCACGTACCTAAGGCAGGAACCATTTTAATTTCGTCTTTTAAAACGAATTTAATCCTGGATTTGCCACCGGCGATTCTGTCCAGTACAGTATGCTTTGTTGTCGGTACGTCATCTACCTTCTGTTTACAAAAACAAGTTTCTTCAACGTACGGTATCTGCGTTGCATGATACAAGGCAATCCATATATAATTCCAGTCGACTCTCGTGCGATGGTTCATTACAATGATTGTTGTTTCATCTGGATCTACATAATCTCCGTAATGATGTATCTTCGTTCCACAACAATATTGGAAGAGTGCCTGCAAGGGGGTATAATGGAGGATCTGTATTAGATACCTGTGTTATTGGAAAGTCCATGTGGACTGTAATTTTATCACTTACCACTGGATACAGTTCCCACAGTGCGAACAATACATCAACAACTCTTCTGTACAGTATATGGCTGAAGAACATTAAATATAAAACAGGGCAATATAGTACGAAGAAACCTGAAAACATATTTTAAATATCTATCTGACTACATTATATAAATACATGAGTTAAATCTTTTAAATATTATAAATAATTTGGATTCATTTTTATTTTATTTGTATGCACATATTAAGAACATTGTTACGAAGTATTATTACTTATATTTACGAAGTATTATTTACTTTTTATACTAACCCTACTATTGATACGAATGATAGCGTATTTTGGTATTTTGATATGTGACCTTTTTTTCACGCAGCAAGGAACAACGAAGCGACGTGATATTTTTCAAAGAAGTAGTTTATAAGCCAGAAAGTGGCATAGGGTTACTATTTATTACGAAAAAATGTACATTCCTTGGCCAATTCAAACATAAAATAACGTCATCTGAGCATTTTTTTTAAATTTGGTATGGAAATTGCTTGAACTCTGAATATGGTTACACAGGATACTTTTAAATACAGCTTTTGAGGAGAAATAAGGGATGTAAGGTTGTATTCCGCCCTATGGAAGTCGCTGATAACAACAACGAATAATGTGAGGTTTTCATTTCTAAAGATTTCTTCACTAAATTTAAATATTTATAATCTTACCGGCGATAATGGTATAGTACCAGGCAGCACAAAGCAGCGCCCCTATTGCCATGGCGGTACACTAAGACTGATATTGCCGTTAGGGAAGCCCAGCAAGTGCTCTGGATTAGAACCCCTATGCGACAACCACCGCGAGCCGCGTTATACAACATCACGATTCAGCACACGTAGTTTGCTGACCTCGCACCACCAAATAATATTTTCTATTATTCTTCTATTCTATTATTATTCGATTAATAATATATTCCAGTATTACGATTTTTCGTAAACAGGGGTAAATTATATCAAAACATCAATGTTTATTTATTTATTTTTTGGTACATAGATGCATACGTGATTATAAGTAATACATAAGTTCAGATAGATTCCGGAACAATTAAAGAGTTTACCTGGCGAGGGTTAATTGTTTCCATTTGTTTGCGAAACATAAACTTAAGATAGTACGAAAGTATATTAATTATGTACTGTACATATATTCTGCAAGAGGGTAAAGAAACACCAATGCACCTCTTACTCAGCGGTGTTGCACTAAATAATAAATGCAGCGTTCATCTTGATAGACCTGAGTTATACCCAGGTGAAACAAAACGCATGGCCATAAACAAAATACATATGCAATAGGGTGACACGGCAACTTTAACAACGCTGTGAGCACAAACAACCTGTGTAGGTCGACGTGCCTCTCGGATTTGAGCCTTACTGCTCGTCGTAAAGCTCAAGCCTACTTAATGTACCTATATACATACATATTAATAAGTTACGAACTTTGTAAAAGTTTAGAAAATACACAAAAATTTGTATACGAATACTGTGAAGATACTAAATACTGTGTTCAATTATTCTTTACTGTCATAATATTCGTGCGTTAATATTATTTCTTAAACTTCCCCTCATTATGATTGTTTATTTTTATATCATTAGTAAAACTAAAAGTTTGTAACAAGTCCGTGACAAATGTTTCTCAGTGATCATTATAAGTAAAATATTAGCATAACTAGTTTAAGCAGCTTTAAAAAGTGCTGTTTTAAAAAGGGTGATAAAATTATGTAGCTGCTTCGACAAGGTCATTGGTTGCCCTAGATCTGTACGAATTTTTTCCAAACGCTTCTCCTTCCTCTATAGTCATTAAGAGTTCGCAGTTTTTCGTTTCTGGCAATAACATACACAGTAGAGCAGCAATTAATGGAAATACACCAAATGCAATTGGGGCGCACCAACGTCCTTGCGGTCCCAGACCTACTACGAATGGCGCAATCATTGCACCCAACCGGGCCATCATAGATGAAAAACCTATTGCCGCATTTCTTACTACCGTTGGAAACATTTCCGTACAGTATAAATAAGCAACTAAAAATACCATAAAACTGAAGAAAATGCTCGAACACGCTAGAATAACAGTGCCGATACCCTCAGGCACAATAGTCATGAGAAGTAAGCTCGCACTGCACAAAACATGGGAAACTATTGTGAGCGTTCTTCGTGGCATAAGTTTCATGAGTGGAATACCAGCAAAGCACGCTAGTAAACACATACAACCACTTGCAATCACGTTAAGAAACACATCGCCAGTTAAGTGGCTTACGTATTGCGCAACACCGTAGAAACAATAGCTGCTGACTAGCCACGTAAAAGACATCACCAACATGTTCTTCCTTAAGTTTGAAGAGCGAAATAGATCTATAATGTTGCCTTTCTTCCTTCCTACCGTTCTATTGTGTTTCATTTGATATAATTCAATTTGTTCTCTAATATTCTCAGTGGGAAGATGATTGCTAAAAAGAAAATAGATTATGTTAGCCTAACTTCTATACATCTACTGGACATGTCATTTATTTTGTAACTAATTCTTTAATCATCATTCATCGAATATAAAAAACCTATTTTCCTAATTATATATGATGAAGCTAGTGGGTAATTTTTCCGCGCTTAATGGCATGCGGTGGACAACAGTGATTGTGTATAGAAAATTCCATGACTGGTAAACTGTGTAAGCCTAATCAAATGTATCTACTTCTAAATTTTTTCACGTAACCATAGATACATTTATTTCAAATTTGTGTCTTTATACATTGTATTTTTATTAGCTCATATATTAAAAATATTATACTACCTTCCTGAAATTTATTGTGAATATTTACAAAAACTATGTACTCGTATATACTTACATTTTTGCAACGTTTTCAAGAAGTTCGGTCGCTTTAACTGTTCTATTCATAGCTAATAACCATCGTGGAGATTCAGGTAGAATGCAAATATACAATAGGAGAATAACGTTAGGCAGAGATATGACCAATTGAAAATTCGTGTAATCTCTTATCATAAAACCAAAAATTCCCAAAAAAATGTGTCCCACAGTGAACGGAACGTGAAACATCGGAGACACGATATCTCTGTATTTATTGCCTACATACTCCATTATTATAACAAAACCGATGATCATTATTCCGCCTATTGATAAACCTAAGAATATTCGGGCTACAGTAAAACTCCAAAAATCGGGCAAGAAGGATGATATAACCCCCAATAATACTTCCATTACTACAGCTGCAATAAGAGTAGGTCGTCTGCCATATCTGAAAAAAAGACAATCGTAAAAATGAAATGAATTAATGAATGAAATAAATATTTACGATAGTTTATAAATACCATACATTCATACTACATAAAACATTACCGTTACCTTTTTACTCGCCACAAGCTTCGTTTTACATTACTTCTGACTTAAACACAAATCTGTTTTATGAGTATGTACGTAATTACGTATGAACAATGCATAGGTACGACGCACCTGTCTGATGTTACGCCGAACAACAAACTCCCACTCAGAACTCCAAATTGAAATAATGCCTGAGTCAAATCTTTTAACCACGAACGTCCGCATATAAGGTTCCATTCGGTGACAATTGTCTTACTAAATTCAGTTTTATTATACACTGGAGTTTTACAACATGTTGCATTATCTGGGCAAGTATAAGAAACCGGAGGAGCCAAAAAAATTATTGCCATTTGATGGAAAGCAACTCCAAATTTACTCATAAAGATTATGAAACATAACCAATAGTGGTATCGTCCAAAGTCTCCTATGATGGAGTTAATAGTTGGCATTATTTATTAAATTAGGGATTAATTGGTGAAACTACTTTACCATGGCTCATCAAAGCCCTCTTGATATTGTTTGACATACACTTGTTTTTAAAATTTAATAACCTTTTGCACTTCCCGGAATAGGTTTAAAGCAACGTTCATTCACTTTAATAGTATCTTGGGAAATATAAAGATATTAGATCCATTGCTTTACTGTAGAAACAAAAATTATGTTTAATATACTTACATAAGTACATTAATTAAATGAGTAACTACAATCTATGTGTATTGGCATACCAATGTGTAAAAATGGATAATATTGATCGGCTCTAATTGAATTTGTTTCAGTCATTATAAGGTATGTAAATACATATATGTATAATGTTACTATATTATTATAGCGACTTCGCCCGCGTGGTCGAAAGAATTTATTTTGTTTCCACGTTATACCGTTATAGCGCGAAGAAATATTCAATTCAGTTAGGCTATATAAATAATAACAATTCATTCAATACTTAAGCTTGACAGTGAGAGCTACAGCGAAGGGTTAGGTTAAACGTAACAAAGAAAAAAAAATACCAACAAGTGCAATTTTAAGAAACAAATAATACTTAGCGATCCACGGTATAGCATTATGCACGCGAATGTACCTACTATGTTACGCAAAGGTTTCTCAGTGCCTAATTTTATAATTTAATGTGGATCAAGATATTTGTGTAGGTACATATTTAAGCAGAGTTGTTTTTCATTTTATTGAGTTCATTTTTACGGTAGGTTACTGTATGATAATAAATGGATCTTATAGATTCATTTAATGTCGTAAGTAATTCTTACTTCATGAACATAATGTACTTTAAAATAATCGAATAATTTATTTTCTGAGAAATGTTGATGTATGATTTTAAATTTCGATTTTCTTTTCAATATTTTGCGTAAGAATACATTAATCATGCCGCACCGTATGCCACATGATCGCTTTCTATCAATCGTGATTGCGGTCAAATGCAAATAAAACAAAATGAGTGTACGGAAGTTGTACCTAGATGCGGTCGAAGTAAGACTATGTACCAACATATTTGCGGGCTGGGACAGGCATAACTGAAAAGTTTTAAATAAAAAGAATTATGTAGTACTAGAATTTGATGGTATTTATAACGTAATTTAGGTGAAGTAATAAAAACCTATATTTAAATCGAGTAGGTATCGGAAACAAAGCGTTAATTGTTTGACAATATTTTTATTTATTACATGTAAGTATGAGTATTGTAACTTGTTCGTACAACTCGGAACCAGAATACGAGTTACGCTGTCTCCTGTCGTAAGAGGCTTTTACGGTTACGGCGGCTAAAGTGGTAGCTCTGTAAGTGCAACCAGCGACTCCGGGATAAACGACGGAATACATACTATCTAAAAAAATAGAAGTGTGCTGAAACGAACGTGTCGCCCCGATTGAGCCCACTCTTCGTAGTCTGAGGAGGACGCAGATGCCTCCCGTTGAAGGTCCCGGAATCCTCTAAATAACTAGGTACTAGGAATTTTTTTATTAATGTGTCTACCCAATAGCTCGGGGTTACACAGATATTAACGCTGGATAACGATGGTATTGACGAGCTTTAGTGTTTTGAAAATAAGTAATGTTTTTGGGACATAAGTAACTTTATCAAAATTTAAATATTTTTTTAATCTAATTTAAATGTTGCGGTCTAAATGCGACCACCGGAGGAAATCTAGTTTAAATAAAAATACATCATACTATACCTATAATATCAATACTAATGATATGCATATTTGTATCTACACACAGAAAAGGTGGTATGTACCTATGGTTGTTTTGGTGGAGGGAAAATAATACTTCTAACGGTAATAAACTTAAACAAGTTCTCAGTACTCCCAATTCAGGAACTGATTTCACTGCCATTTACTTTTTGCTGTCCTTTCGACAACGTCAACACGGCTGCGTAGATTTAATTGCAAGTTTAATAATAACCAATAATGAATTGTTTCACAATTATAAATTCCTTAGAATACTGATATATTAAAATAAATATTATATATAATACCTAGAATACTTATACCCTGAAACAGAATACTTAAATGTGTCGATTTTTTACTATCTACGTTACTTCTATTCGAAGATGATCTTAGCTCTGGCGGGCCTTAAGATCTCTCTCAATGACGCATCATTTCGTTTCATATTCAAGTATTCGTTTTATATTATACTATTTTAGTGTATATTTACAATATTTAAGTAAACGTTGCACCTGGAAAAGTTTAATTGTCCTTACTGTTTGCTTTTTAACCTGTTTTGATCAAGGTGAGAACAATTATCTTACACTAGACGTATCCGCGGCTTCGCTCGCGTGGAAATCAGTGTGTCACAAAGTTTTTCCCGCGGAAATACCGACCCCTCGGGAATTCTAGGATTAAAAGTAGCCTGCTCCACAACCTCCTGTATCTTCTAGTGGAAAGCGCTGGTTCGCGTAGGTAATATTTTTTTAGTGGCGTATTATTTTAAACCTATAATATCTTCTAAAGTATTTTTCCGATTCATATAGTGTAAAAGACAATTTTGATCTATATTAAATTGCGAAGCGAACGAACGCATTTATTTAGATAAAGATTAATATTTAACAGAAGAAAATAGCCCCGAAAATAAAATAATATTTTTAATTGAAATTTTGGACAAAAAAGTAGTTATTGTGAGTGAAGCATAAGAGATAGACATATACTAGTGCGGACTTTCTGTAGTATTTTTGTACATCTACAATTATCCAGTACATTACTTTGATGTATCTTTGCTGATTTACGCACTGTACGCAAAAAAAGCTCTCAAAACAGAAATATTTTCCCCGTTTCTGCGACATTTGTCATTGCTGCTCCACTCCACTGTTATAGCGTGATGTTATATAGCCTTCCTCGCTAAATGGACTATTCAACACAAAAATATTTTTTCAATTCGAATCAGTAGTTCCTGAGATTAGCGCGTTGAACCAAACAAACAAACTCTTCAGCTTTATAATATTAGTATAGATAAATAAATATTTTTACTAAATTGCAAACAATAAATAAAGTGATTTTTATAATATTAGACTGTAATTACGTCATTATGTGGCTAACCCATAAACATAATCAGTAAAGAAATAAAAAAATATTATGGCAAATGTATAAGTGCAACATTTTGAATAAAATGTCCATTGTAAGATTTTCTCTTAAGAAAATTCTACATGCAACTTAGCGGAAAGTAAGTTTCCATTATTTCATTAACCTTAACCTACTGGGACAGAATCACCACAAATCCCGGAAATCTACATTACTATAATTTACATTACTATACTTAATAAAATTGAATTGAATTAAATTAATAAAATTGAATGGTCTAAATAATGGCCTCTTATTAAACGCATATACATAGAAGTGTATACGGTATTTACAACAAAAGGGCAATTCTCCTAGTTTTCTCTGTCTGCATTTTCCCGTTAATAAACAGAAGTTTTGAACCGTTTTTGACGGAATACCAATGGCGAGTAACTTGGACTGTTATGCCGTACCGCCATCTAAAAACAGTATTTCACGCATGAATTCGCGGCGCTGCCAGTATGTGTAAGTTATTTCAAGTTAGGTCACCCATGCCAATTAAAAAAATTCAACCAAGGTATAGATTTAAAAAGGGCAAGTATAGTACTAAGTACCAATATTTGTTATATTATTCACTTATTTATTTACGAAGCCGTTGTATTGATAAAGTGATACATATTTGTAATAATGGTATCGTTTATAGCGCAATCTTACGCGTTTATGTCAAAGACCGTACAAGGATGGTCAAACAAGTGACGTGTTATTCGAGGAACTGATAGCATTATCTTGTTTTTGTTTAGTGTAATATTAATCAATGGGATGTTTATGTAATTGTCTTCTCTGCCGGCCGATCGCGTGGGATTTATCAAAATTGTTTCTGACGATTGTTTTCCGCTTCAAAGCATTGGTTACAAACTTCAGATAAGCTGAGTCAGTTGGTATTTTCATTGAACTCTACAACAGTAGAGTTAGGGCTATTCCCAATATCTTATCTATTTATTATTTTTGCGTACCTAATTCAATTTTTGTTTCTGCCTCCTAAATAAGGAAGTTTTAAGGAAAAACTTATTGTGGGTAAGTCTCATAATTCAACTGACTGCTATCGCTCTATAAACTGTTTAATCCCCAGCGTTTGTCAATTGTTCGATGCCTGGAAGTCGCATCTTTCTATTTGCTTGCCTTAGCTATAGATATATGATAGCCATAGAAATGTGAACAATATCTCTAATAAGTAACGTTTATTTTCCTAACTTTAGAAATTAGGTAGTTTCAATATAATACAGTGTTAACATATGATTAGGTTCATTCATTAGGTTCATTAGGTTCAGATTTAGGTTAAAATATAATATTTAGGAATGTTGAAAACACTATTTAAAATGTAATATTTTAATTAACACGTAAATTATGACTAAAACAATCATCTATTTTTTGTTATCTGAAGTCTTTTTCCTACCAAACTGTTCTCCTTCCTCAATAGTCGTCATTAATTCACAGCCTTTAGTTTCTGGCAAAAGAAATGTAATCCCGGAGGCAATAAGGGGCAATATTGCGAACCCCAATGGCGGCAACCATGAAGCCACATCTCCCATTTCAATAATGAAAGGAGCAATCATGGAGCCTACTCTCGCCATCATCGAAGAGAAGCCCAGTGCAGCGTTCCGAACAACCGTTGGAAACATTTCGGTACAATATAAATATACAACCACAAATACAATAAAACTAGCCACGACACCGATACTTGCACAAATAACCGACCCGGCACCTTCCGGTATAACGCACAAGATTAGCAAGCATGCCGCACATATGAAATTGAATATAATCACGATTGTCTTCCTGCCGATTAATTTCATTAGAGGAATTGAGAGAAACGTACCCAAAAGGGTTACACTGGCACTGGCGGCCACGTTTACGAATATATTACCACTCAGTTGACCCACGTATTGAGAAACACCATAGAAGCAATAGCTGCACGTTAACCAGTTGAATGACATAGCCAATATATTCTTTCGCATGTTTGGAGTTCGAAATAGGTCTAATATGTTTCCTTTCTTTAGCTGGCTTTTTTCTATAGACTCTTGATAAGCCTGAACAGAGCTCCTTATATGTTCGGTGGGTCGTTTGTTCCTGAAAAGCGACAAATACTTTGAAGGTCCACAGTTATTTGGAATTTAATGAGTTCCGCTTCTTATTCATAGTAAACTTACACTTTAGCAACACGCTCTAAAATGTGAATGGCTTCCTCTGTTCGTTTTACTGCTATCAACCATCTCGGGGTTTCCGGTACGAGAAAGAAATAAGACAGCAACAGAATCGGGGGTACAGATATTGAGAGTTGAAATTGTGAAAAGTTTCTGAAGAAGTAACCAAAAATTGTTACAGACATATGCCCTAGGTTAAACGGTACTTGGTACAACGCTGATATGACGTCTCTGTATTGAGTGCCCACGAACTCCATAACAATGACGAATCCAATAACCATAGTACCTCCGACCGACATTCCAACTAGGAATCTAATAAAAGTAAATGACCAATACTCGGGCATACGGGCAGCTACTATTCCCATTGTAACTTGCAAGACGACAGCTACTAGTAATGGTATTTTTCTCCCGTACCTAAAATTTAAAATAAAGAAATGCATAGATCCATGTTATCCAATAATGATCATCAACTGAATATAACACATTACCTGTCAGAGGCCATTCCAAAAAAAACGCTGCCTAATAGTGTGCCTAGTTGAAATAACGTTTGAGTGAAACTACTTAGCCATTTTCTATCGCATATCAAGTCCCACTCAGTTATAATCGTTGACGTAAATATAGATGTATTGTATTGTGGATTCGGGCATGGACATCGGGTCTTCTCATAGCCTGGACATGTGTAGTCTACTTTGGGGGCCAAGAAAATTATTGCCATTTGATGAAATGCGACAGGAAATTTGCTTAGGAATATTAAAAAACATAAACATAATTGATATCGGCCGAAGGCACCAGTTACTTTTTGAATCAAGTCTTGATTTTGTGTGCGCCCTGCTTCAGCTGTAGCTTTCACATCTGAAACAAAATATTTTATCATTCTGAAACTTCAAGTTAGTTGCAAGTCAAGACACAGATAATTGTGGCATAGGACTCTAGTTTAACATTAAATCGCCCATAAATCCTTAGCACAACGAGTCAGTGTTATTTGACGCATCTTATATTGTAATATGCACTTCATGAATTACTATTTTGAATATAACAAAGCTATGTTGCAATTGTTTTCAAATTTACCATTTTCGTTAAGCAAAATTTGCATAATTTTACAGTTTCATTATGCACCCTGATCCAAGTAATGAAGATTGTTAGAGCAAAATGATCATCCTTAAATCGATATCTGATTGTTACCTTTACTGGACCCTACGAAAGACTGACTAAATTACTAGGTACTATTGTTATTGTGTCGACGAGGTGGTTATAACAATATGTAAATGTCATCTTGAAAATATGATTACGTCAATTAAAATAATAGTTAACCATAGCAACAACAAGAGTAAAAAAGTTATCTATGCATTTTTTATCTGAAAATGATCTTATGCACTAATGTGCATTGCGTCTCCTAATATTTTAGTGCATAGGTCCTCCTAATAATTCAGTGCAATGGGTCTACTGATTAAACAGTATTGAGCTGTGTCGGTCTTATTAGACACTATTGTCGTACTACACAAACAACGTACAGAGCTATGTATGTCTATACTCTATACTGTTAATATAAAGCTGAAGAGTTTGTTTAGTTGAACGCGCTAATCACAGGAACTACTGGTTCGAATTGAAAAATTGGTTTTGTGCTGAATAGTCCACTTATTGAGCTAGCTAACATCACGTTATAATCAATAAAAGTGGAGTAGCAATAAAATTTTTGCAAAAACGGGGTAATATTGTTTTCACGCGGGCGAAGGTGCGGACACAGCTAGTATACGTAAAAGATGCGACCATGATCGATTAAGTTTAGAAACGTTCCTTTTTGGCCGGAACGTGTCTATGCCTACTTGTCACATTTTTTATGTACCTAGCTTGGTTGCACATTGCATAAAGTAGTGACTTTTTTGGTTAATGAAAGTTTTAATTTCAGATGGTTGAAAATTATATATAGTTACTATAGTAATTGGTATAGGTTGCACGTGTAAAATTATGTGAACTTATTATTAGTTTTAGCTTAACGTATTATTAAGTTGTATAGAATTTGACATTGGGTTTATAATGCCCGAAATAATAATATTGATATAGCCTGTTGATGCTCCAGGATAAAACCGTTAAATCAAGTTGACATTTTGTACTTTCGATTAGGAGAAAAAACGGCAGAAACCAAAAATGCGGTTTAAAATTGCATTAAATAGTTATAAAATCAGTAATAGCCTTCTATTATGAATGTAAAATTATAAAATTGATGATTTTTTAACAAAATAATCGTGTCTTCTGTATGTCAATATAAGGGACATGTAGTATATATACATTTATAGTTTCGGACCTTAAACGGTAGTAGCGGCCGAGTGTAGCTGTAGCAGGTACTATCAGATAGGATGTCCGTAATTTTGATAATAAAGGGTTGACGGAATAGATTTGTTGATGTTTGTGGCCTGGATATTCACTATGTTTAGAATATAAATAATGGTGTATAGTAGTGTGTTAAATGATTGCTACCTTAATTTATTGTTGTTAATTTTTTTGAGAACTATTGATGGTTATTCCAATATTATTTTTCTAATGTAGTTGCAGTTCGGTTCTGGTTATCGTACCTGTACTTGCTCTCTTAAAGCATTCACTCATATATTTCGTTAATGTCAATGTTGTCATGCGAAGGTCCCAATCTCAATATTTGCAATATCGGGGCCATTAAACTGTACAAACGCATACACTTTCACTAATCTCGTGCTTACCGTTGCCATCTCTGCATTCCTGCATTTCCATTATATGAATTTATCTCGACGTGAACACTGGCACACACAATCACGCGCAGTCATTTGTTGACATCAGGATGCAGGGATAGCGGGCCCTCTGAGTAACGCCGAGAGACTGGCCGGCGAGCTCGACAAGTCTGTACCGTATTATTTGCTGTTGCGCTCGCGCCGTAGTGCCGCTCTCTTAACTACTAATAACAGTATCACCACAGTCCTTCACGGAACGTGATGAAGTGACATAAAATTGACGGCAGCGATAGTATTGGTGTTCGGTGATGAGATAAAATTAATAGTAACATGACAACATTTGAAGTGATAGACGTCGTGTCCAATCTTATCAGACAAAGTTGTCACCTTTCATCTAAAATTTAATTCTTGCAAACATAAAGATTAACACCGCTCCAAATGTATTATGTAATTTGACGTTGTCTTCATTCTGGACCACGTTTATGGCCTCGTACATACACTCATGGCCTCGTACTATAGGTTTCCGTGTCGCCAAATGTATGAATATCCATGCGGATAAGGAACACGCATCTCGAGACCAATAATTGCAATCTCTAATATAATTGTCCAAGTTTTTTCTGAGTGTAAGTAAACAGTATCTTAATAACACCTTATCAAAAAGTATAAGATCAAATAGGAAGATTTTATATATTTTCGTCCTTGATGTAGGTGCCGTTAACCGTAGAAAGGTACTTCCAACACTAACTTAAAGTACTTGATTATATAGACCTTTATGGATAATATACTTAACTAACCAATTTGGCGGGAAAATTTTGTCAAATCGCGCAATAGTAGCGAACAACATTACAATATACTTTTATAGTTAATTGACAAACATTATGAATATTTGAAAAAAATCCAAAAAACCTTGGTATTCAGTTAGATCTTGTTTTATTAGGCGATACGATACGATACAACTTCATCTTACGTCGCGACGCTATTCGCGCGTGAGGACTTCGGGCCTCGAGGACATCCTCATTACCCGGGCAGGACTCATGGGGCAACTACCCCACGGTGG
>DWGJ01003050.1:0-14190 GCA_018246895.1 Aspitha aspitha aspitha | reverse complement strand
GTGTGTTGTGTTATGGTAACCGGACAGCTGATAAACATACGATATAGTACTTATATAGATATTTTGTAACTACTCTATACAATGAAATTGTCCAGGAACATTTTCTACCCCTTCATGACGTACAATTTTCAGTTTTATATTGATACTTCGTTTGTATACCTACATACTCGTAGTTACAGCTACGGAACCAAGTCTTACCAACCGCACCAACCGTACCGACCAACCGGACGTACACAACGGGTGTACCAACCAAAACGTAAAGCTTAACAACCGTTTCGATTTCAAAAGGCGATCGCTGATTATGGGCATTGTACGAGGCAGTGGGGGTGAAATTTTTAAACGCCACCCGTCTGGACTCCCTCCAGCGGCACGTACGGGGGGACCGTTTAACGCGACCGGCAATACTATCTGTACAGCTGTCTACCCTGTGCCGTTACATGGACGCTGAAAAACATTGATATATAAAAAGGCAATCTATTAGAAAATAATACAGCTTTCACGTTTTGACTGGCCTCGTGGTCGACTGGTTAGAGATAGAGACCCTGACTGCAAAAACCGGAGATCGGTGGTTCGATTCCCACGCAGTACAAACATTCGTGTGATGAGCATTTGTTTGTTCTGTGTCTGGTCGTAATAAAAATACCTAGGTAAGTGCTATATCGTATGCTATGTATATGTGTATGTTTATCAGCTGTACGGTCAGCATAATACAGGCATTAAATTGCCTAATTTGGGATCATACAGCCGTGTGTGGAATTGTTCCCAATTATTTATTACTATTATTATTATGGCAAATGGCCCAAGATGGCGTTGTAGTTAATCGAACATTTGCATTATACATACATACATACTGTCACGCCAGGTCCCTAATGGGTTAGGCAGAAAGCAGCGAGAGCCAAATATCTCTGTCCTTACAAACCAGCCGTGCTTCGTCTACATTTGCATTGTGTAGGGCATTCATTCGGATAGTTGTTAGGTACATAGGTTCAAAGATTCAAAGATTTTATGAAGAACACACATTAAAATAAATTGACTAATGTATATGTACTCAAGCAGCTGCAGTAGTAAAAACTGTGTCGGTATTATCGACGCATACTTACTCTCTGCCACGTTAGATAAAATGTATCATATCTTAGATCTTTTTTACTGTCTGGATTTGTATCTGAATGTATAAAACGTGAGTTTTGTTGATTATCTGTCTGCGGACGGCCGTTCGCGACTCTCGTGAAGTACTGTTAATGAAGCAGCAGTAACGTGAAAAGACTCTCAACATCCGAATTTTAATGTTTAAATCCCATGGAATGTCAAACTTTTGTATGATAGTTAGGGAATTGGGGATGCGAGTCATTAATGTACAGAATAAAACTCCTATTCATAGATAGTCTGCACCAGAGATAAGGTTTCATGAATACGCTCTAAGTTACATGCCTTTAATATTCTAAATCTTTTATTTAACTCAACTAATACTAATTATTTATTTGTTTTACGAAAATAAGTGATTTTATCCTAAGTATAAAATGTGTGCATTACAGTATCAAGTACCTATAGGAGCTACTCGTATACTCGTGGTCTATAAATAAACAGCCAGTTAATTGAGTTTTTAAGTTTATTTTTACGATTTCCTACCTAAATACGTCACTGGGGTTGGAATTCTTACAAACTGTCCGTTCAACGTAACAGTTGATACTTTTTGGGTGAAAATGTCGTAAATAAAATTCCGAGAGCGAGCTAGAAAATATGAAATCTCAGCGGTCCATATAGTACGTTCGGCCGGAAGCCGACGGCGCTGTTTCCGGGCGACAACAGTTGTTCGCACCACAGCGCCTCTCGCGGACACCGTTAGAAACTACCACCTACACTTAGGTTTGAGACAGACAGGGAGATATTAAAACACAAATTTATTTTTGCGTATGTATTACGAAACAAAATGGTGTCTAACAGGTTTTAATGGTTGTGGCTTTAGCTCGAAACTAAGAAGACATTAACTTATACACATTTATATTTATACATAATAATTGCACGAATTTTAAATTAAAATAAGTTTCTGTAGTCATCGTCATTTCGTGGTTGCAACATATATATATATACCGAGTTATTTAGAGATAAAATACAAATGAAATGTGTAATAATGAATGTTAGGGTGTTTTAAATAAAAACATAATATTCATAGTTAATAACAGTCAATATTAAAGCTGAATTCAGTATTTAATTTCAATTCACCGAAAATTTACATAAAAACTTTTAAGTTCAAAACTTTAAAAGCATATATATTCACGCGTCTTATTTTATTTCAACTATCCGAAAATTGTATAAGTTCATTCCAATAGATATACCTACCTTCTTTACTAATAAAGTTACCGCAAAAACCTATTAGATCTCTTTAATCGTCAAAGCTTATAAATCCATTAAAAATTTCAAAATAGAATAAGCGAAGGATTTCACCTTAATCATGCGGCTGAAAAAAGTGTCCTATTTTCAAAGCTATGCGATATTTATAAGAGCGCAGGGTGCCTCGCTCGCCATCGACTTGTTATGCGACGGATGTCCGTCGCGCCGCTGCGTTGAATGACCGCCTTCCCTTTCCGACCTCCCCCACCCGCTAGCGAAGTTATAACCCGAATGGTGCAAATTGTGACCCATAACTGGAGACATGTTACGTTCGGATGGAAAATAAAATTTGCAGATGAAACGCAATTGGCACGAACGGCTCGGCCACGAAAGTGGCCTTTTTCGAAGTTTATTAAAAACAATAAAAATGTAACAGAAAAATTGTACATACGGCAAAATTTACCTTGGGCTAGCATTAAGTAATCCTGGAAAGTAGCCCAGTTCATATATATTACATGTCACTCAATGTGACTTGACAATGATACAATTAATCAATAAAGATTTATATTAATGAGAAAAATGTCTAAATTTGTCTAATATTCTTCGCATAAAGTTCTTATACATTTCTTTACAATGTGTCAGACGTTTAAAGATTAGCCGTGACGCAACGCCACGTGCTATAATAAGCTGTGATATGCCTTTATCATTCGTTGTCTAAATGACGACTTTATTATACGTTCTTAGTCAGTAATTTTTAGTCATTTTAAGCAGCTAACTGTGAGATCGTTTGAAGTGTGTGACGCACACGTTACGAATGTCAGCGTCTGGGACAAAGTAAACATGTGAAATAATGAGATGACCGATTCGACCGCGCGTTGTCTGTACACAAGTGTTTCAGTGAAACATGTATGTACACAGTGAACAACGGACGGAACAAAAAGTGACCCCGGGCCGAATGTTTCGTTGACATAATTAAACTTTTGCGCACAAACAAACGGTCGAAGCATGAATGGCGTAACAGAAACGTTCATTTTAAAATTTTACCGCCAAAAATATCTACGCACACTATAAAATTGCATGCGAAATTTGTTCTTTTTACCTGAAATATATACAGTACAAAATAGAAAACAACATTGAGATCTAGAATTCTTTGATTCATTGCTTGACCGCGTCAAACTCAAAAGGAAAAGAATATGCTCGAAATTGTCGGAGGTAATATTTACGAGTACTTCTATGTGCTAAAGTGTCTATCTTTTTGTTTTATTTACGGATATATTACATGTACTCGCACGAATACCGAACCCTGCATAAATATTAATAAAATTTGATTAAATGACGTCAAAGTAAAACACAAGAGGTTGACGCGAATTAAAATATTACTTCTGTTATCGGCACGATAAATACCTAGTAGATGTTGCTAATTTTACTTATTATAGAGAAAGACAAGGACAAAATTAGCAAAACCGCTTTCCTTTCTGAATTATGTTACCTAATATCTATACTAATATTATACAGCTGAAGAGATTATTTGGTTGAACGCGCTAATCTCAGGAATTACAAGTTCAAATTGAAAAAATATTTTTGTGTTAAATAGTCCATTTATTGAGGAAGGATTTAGGCTATATAACATCACGCTATGACTAAGAGGAGTGGAGCAGCAATGACAAATGTTTTAGAAATGGGGAAATATTAATTTCTACACGGGCGAAGCCGCGATCACTGCTAGTCAATTTATAAAATCGTAAATTCAAGATGGCGTAACCGCACCCATTGCGAACGGCAAGCTAAATTGTGATTTTTGTAAACTATCGAGTTACTTCACAAATTGTTTCTAACGCACCCTCCCTGAAATCAGTTACGCCTATGTAAATAGGGCGTGATGTTATTGATAGCTTCTACAAGTTTTATAATTTCTATCCCTCACTAATATCGTAAAGTCGTATGGAAGACTACAGAAGTTACAATTATAATTATGTAATGTAATTTTATACAATACATTGCCTTAATATGTTGACAAGTATAATTTACAATTAAGGCCCTATTTCACTGGGTGTAACCAAAGTTTTTATAGCTAATTATAAAGGAAAAACAAAATATTATTATTATCAGTACAGACATTGAACAGAAATTTTGTTTTTACATGTTACAAACATAAAATTCGTATAGTCAAATTAACTGAAGGTTTCTTACATAATCAAAGAATATCTAATAAACAAAGGTATAAGAGTCGACCAATACACTACATTAATGACCTTTACTTGTTTTTTATTTTACTTGTAGACTAATAATTATGTTACAAAAAAGTCGCCGTGGCAGGATTCAACATGAAAAATATCTATCCGTAGAATCAATTCCACATATGTCCAAAATCCTCTTACGTGGCACCAAAATGTGATCTCCGAAATTGGTCCGCGACCGTCGTTGGCCAGATGCGAGGGCTATTTTAAACTCATAATAACCGTTGTCGACACGTGTGTGACGACCATTACCACATATTACAAAAAAATTGAGGAAAAACAATAAAACGACGCAGGGGAAGATCGGGGACATCAAAGTGGACGCGGTTCAAAATTGAATTTCGAATGTGACAAGAACAATGTTTTACGTTTGAAAACAAATGTCCTTTACATTCAGGAACACCGAGGAACTTTTTAACGCAGACACCAAAAATAACATATTATGTTAATTTAAAAAAATCCAAAACATACGATATCAAAATCACTTCACTGTATGATATATGACATACGATAAATACTAAGTTATACGTACGTATAACATAACGTACATATATAAATAAATACGATATTTATACATATATATTATACTAGCTGTGCTCGCGGCTTCTCCGCCCTGGAAATCAATATTTTCCAGTTTTTGCAACATTTGTTATCGCTGCTCCACTCCTATTAGTCACAGCGTGATGTTACATAGCCTACCTCAATAAATGAACTATTCAATACAAAAATAACTTTTCAATTTGAACCAGTAGTCACCTGAGATTAGCGCGTTCAACCAAACAAACTCTTCAGCTCTATAATATTAGTATAGACGATAAAGTATCTAATATTAAGAATATTTGAAATTTTACTAACCAGAACGTAGGTAACATAATAATATAAATATACAGTTATTAAAAGAGTGCTTACTGCTCGAACTTGAAATGAATATTTTCCAAAAGTAACAGAAATATTCTAAAATCATTGTCAAACATATTTCATACGCATGAAGCATTGCTCGGGGCAGAGCGATCTATCATAGAATAAATCTATGATATATTTACACATAGTGAATGCATTATCACCATTCCTAAATCAGCTATCAACGGACTCTTTTCACTAAAAGGGTGAAGCTCACTATAGAAAAGGTTGACCCTTCATAAAGACTTATCACCTCATATACAAAATATGGTTGTACTAATCCCAAACATAGCGATCGATACGGAATTTTAAGCCCCTACATTAGAGCGCACTTTCCAACGGACACCACTTCCAAGATGGGATCTGGTCGGACTTAGCGGTAGTTTTTTCTCAACAATCTCTTCTCGGACTTAACTTACGTTATCTCTCCTACGAACGTCGCAAGGAATAGAACCCGCACATACATAATAAGGACGATATTTCTAAAGAAATTTAAATTTGCCCGCAAAGGTCCCGAGATAGGATTAAAGATTGGGCGTCGAGATGGTCCTTTGTGGCCGACCCTTAAGAAAACATGTCTTGATATGGAAATATCATGGACGGGACTGAAGGAATCATTTGCGGGGGCGATCAAGAAAACGGTCTATGAATCCGTAATTAGAATGCGAGCGCGAGGGATTTATCTAAAAATCTGTCCCGTTGAAACTCTTTTGTGGTAACGTTTATTTTGCATGAGCGGGCGAGTAGAAAGCAGCATTGTTTAGTCTTCGCTGACCGACGTTTTACGATGCGGTAGACCGTGCACGTTCAAGTTTAAAACGATAATTTTTATCAGCGAGCACCCAGTGAGGGGTTCCGCGCAATCGATATGGGTATCCCTTTACCGTGGCATTGTCATTATGCACAGGGTCATAAAGCTGCAGACGTTGCATCAAAAAATAAATGCAAAATTTATAATCACTATAAATATATAAGTAATTATAAGTACTCAAATTATGTAGCTTCGTGAATGTAAATCTGATCTGTTATCTTACGGAATTAAGTGAATCGGAAATCTATGCACGACAAATATTTAATGAGGCCATCCTCACAATTTTTAAATACAAAACACCTATCTGTCTCGACAATCCTTCATTAATTTGTAAGACAAACAAAACAGAATAAACACTGGACCCATCGTACACTTGATCCAATATTTATTTTGAACAAGTAGATGACGACCATTGGTTCTCGGGCGTTTTGTGATGGAAATAACAGAAGCGAAGGCACATTTTGGTAACAATGTACACGTACATATAGCCGTTGTTTGTTAATGTATCTACAATAGCTAAAAAAAACTTATACAATAGGCAGCGCTTAATACCGTTTCGATATATTACGTTACTTGTCGCGTTCACGACTTTCAAAGCGCATTATTGCTTAATACAAGAAAGGGTATTAGTTTCATGCTTAATATAAATAGTAACCATACAGCTAAAGGACACGCGGTAGGCGCGAGGCAATCTTCCCCTCTCATTTCTCACAGAAAAGGCAAGACGTCACGTCCAAAATTAAAAGCCACTTATTTAAAACCCGCCACTTAGACACCTTCCCGACCATATAAAAACTAAAAATATCGTCAACTATTGTGTTACGCTCAAAGGAGTTCCGTAGGTCACGGTGAACACATGGGCATGTACAACGTGTCAGAAGCACGCCAAACATTTTTTATCTATGACAAAAATTATAAAAGACCGCTTCTGACAATGGAACCTTAGTAGCTTCTTTGACAATTATAATATCAATCGACTATTTACGCAGAGTCGTTAACGTCAACAAACTGTCCTTTAACATTGAACTTTAAACAGACAGCAGAACTGCTGAATATTCAATGACCGCTGCACGAAACTTTACCTCTTTTATCACAGACACGGCCATGGTTAACATAAGGGTCATCACAAAAGGCACAAGATAACAATGCGCGCACGTCAATCGTGTGCTCATGCAAATAATTTTTTTCTTCCAAAACATCCCCTTTATCTGTTCATAGAGAGATGGGGTTAATTAATATGTACAAAATAATAGAATTAAAATTAAGATCTTTTTTTAAGTTGGCACGAGGTCGCGCTTTAACTGTCACCATGAGAATTATACCTTTATTATGACAATAAGCTCGACTATAGTAGATTTATAGATGGGAATGCTTTGTTTCTGTTTATCAATTGAATGTAATATTATGATATTTATTGCAACGGGACCCCCATGTGATATTGAATGTAGCTGGTTTGACAGCTCACTTGAAGGGGTTAATATGAACGTTGAGGATAAACTTAATAATCTGGAACAACTGGTGTTGAAGGCAAACCTGCAATTGACGTTTAGATGATAGCGCAATCTTATTGTGTGGCAATGCAATATCTATAGCGAAAAATAAAAGTATCCGATTGTAGTTGCAATGGTATTTTCAAGGGAAAATAGTTTTGACTAAAAGTTCGTATTTCTCTATCAACGTGAATACTTTCGTTGGTAATTTTGTGTAAACTGTTCCGACCGCTTGAGCTCCTTGTTGTACAAAGCGGTTGACAAAATGCGGGTTGGAAATTTTGAACGGTGCACAATTTTCGGGTTTAAGAAAGCTTTTGTTGTGCAACGGTTTAATACAAAAGTGTCAAATGACGGCACATCTGCTCGCACAAAGGGTTACGCTCTCGGATAGATTATTTTTCGAACCACCCCCGCAAGATCGGTCGCTTATACAGATGTTCTGATTTCTCTTACTTGAACCGGCTTTAATGTTTAACTCTATAATGAAACCGTTATTAGCATTAAGGATCTTTATTATATTAATCAAAAGGTAAAATTTTGATTTTTTGATGATTTTATAAAATGATTGCCGTAAGTCAGTTTATGAAATTTTATTTTTATGCTAACACGTTACACAAATTTTACTATTTCACCTTTTTTCCTCATATATCCCAAAAGTTCTATCTATATTGGGACTACACCCTATAATAAGATTTCTTTGTGCAGTGACGTGATTGAGCCACGACCCGAAATGTATGGACGAATCATGACGTAAGCATTCTACGAACGACGTCCAGTATTGTAGTTGTGCAACATCTTGCACGGTATAGGACAAAAGAGACAAAGCCAACCGATAAAATTGTCTCCAAAGATCAAATCCTTTGAACCCGTCAACGGATTGTAACAATCATTAATAAAACACTAAATACTGGACAGAAAAAGGAACATGACGTAGACGTTTGAAATGAAATCTTTTCTAAATTTGGTGCGGGCGTGAAAACGTAGCGTTGTGTTGGGGACATCGAATTAACTTTTTGTTTGGATCATTCCTGCGTCTACATTCAAGTTTTAAGTCTGATCGATTTGAATTTAGACCATATAATATTTAGTTCTCTACGTATAATATGGCGTATAATTATGGCAAAATTATCAAATGTGCACTCACCACTATGCATGGTATTAGATTCAGCATCCGCCACTTCAGTCCTTGACTTCTTTTGGTGTTCGGGCGACTCGGAGGTGTCCATATGTTCTTGTTTGATCTTGGGTTTGATGTCTTCATCAGGGGAACTTGAAGGCATTGGTGACGTAGATGCCCTTCTCTTTGGCGTTGATACTTCGGCTTCCACGTCTATTAAAAATACAGGTATTATTATATTGTCCCTTAATTAAAATGTGCGTCATGACATCATTAAGGATATTTCTCGAAAAAAATATTTACTTTTAATACATTAGAGGTGCAGTGATAGCCTAGTGGTTTGAAATTTAGCCTCCTACTTGGGAGGTCTAGGTTCGATGCAGGCACGCACCTCTAATTTATTACGTGCGTTTTATAATTAAAATTTAAATATTACTTGCTATAACGGTGAAGGAAAACATCGTGAGGAAACCTGCACACCTTAGAGGTAGACTATGGCCTAAATCCCTCTCAATATGAGAGGAGACCCGGTCCAGCAGTGGACCTATAAATAGGGTCGAACAACAGCTTGAGTTTTCATAGCAAATGTGCTCATATCACTTTTCTTGTCCGTGTCAATAGTAGTCATATTTTTTCTTTTATTAGACTTGACATAATCTACTGTTCTTTGTTCTTCTAGTATAACATCTATGAAATCTTCAATGTCTCCAATCTCCAACTATAACTGTTCTTAACCTAACTCGGGTTCTTCGATCTGACCACCAGCTGCTTTAAATTCGTTTATTGTTTTCTCATAATCTACAAAAACATCCTTTATACTGTTATTATTATTTAGTTTAATATCTTAAATTTTTCCTCTGCGTATTATTTGCATGGCAGTAGACTGACTTAGATACATTTTGTCAAACTTTTCTAACATTTCATAAGATGTTGAACATTCACTAATATATTCCAATTGTGTCTGAAATTCTACTCATTATTATAATTCTCGTCTTTAACTCCATTTTCTTCCGCTTCGCCTCTTCACATTTGGCGGGCATCTTACAATTAGCGGGCTAGTTGCATTCTTTGTATTCGAGCAATATGACTAACCTCAATTTCCAACTTGAATAATTGACACCATCAAAGATGGGTTTTGTTATATCTTCTATCCTAGCTTGTTTGGCCATTTTAATGATGATAAGTAGTTTAAGCGGAATTACACGTAATGTAAAACACATTTGACTTGTGCCAGCTAACCATCTAACCAGTTAACCACGCTCTGCTATTATGTTGTAATTGTGTAATGCAATTTGGTTTTGGGTACTAGACATTTTTAAAAGAGAATTAAATAAAAAGATGTAGAACAATAATCACGTTTTATTGAGAACGTACAAGGTAGTGATGCGTTAGAGTTTGACAGTTGAAGATTATAACACACACAGATAACAACATATAAATAATAATAGATACTAATATACTCGAATACCAAACTTTATATAATATACTCGTAGTTAAAGCCAAAACGGTAACTGTTTATAACGATCTGAAAATCAATGGACATCCTCAGGATGAAACTTTAATAGCGGCATAAAGAAAGGGCTTTTTATAAAACACTAGTAAATGAGTTAAAATAATTGAATTCTTCATTAAATTTATATTACAGGGCCGGGTAACTAAGAAAATAATAATTTCATTTCATTAAAATGAAATATTTCACAAGAATATCTCATTTTATCATATCGCCAGCAACAAATTATTACATTCATCTCGATTTTAATAATACGTTATAAGATAAAAATATAAGCTTCTAATATACAAAAAATATTGTAAAGGAAACTATTGAAATCCCTTATACAAAATTTTCTTCTTTGGGCATTGTTAATTACAGAATATTGTTCCTCGGGATGTTTAATATTGGATATTTGAAACAAATTTAATTCAGATCTTGAACGCTTATTAATTTTGTACATTAAATAAATAAATACATAACAGTACCTTATCTCAGTGAACTGAATAACTGTGCCGCTCTCGCGCTGACTGACTTGCGAGCATCCGAGTCGCACATGTTCGGCTAATATTGCAGTTGCTGCCGAACATATCAACAAGACAATTCACTAACGTCACACATGTCGAATACAGAGAATGAGAATTTATAAGAATGAAACTGTAGAAGAGTTCAATTCTGTACATTAAATGAAAACTAAATAATACCTTGGGGTCTTCATACAAGCCAAAAAAATTCGTTTTGAAATTTTTGTCTGAATATAAAAAAAATTGTTTTCCTATCTCAAATTATGGTAACGGGTAATGAGTTTATGAATATTTATGTGCGATTTGGAATTTAGTGTGAATATCGTTTTTTTTATATTATTTTTTTAATAAAATAAAATTTTACTAATAACTTAATAGCGACATAATAAACATACAAGAATCGACATTTAAGCTACATTAGTATACTCTGTATATATAATATTTTTCATATCTTCAAATAATTATAACACCAACAGAATTCCCACACTAGCCGCAACATTTCCGTCCCTGTCCGTCAATATACGGTCCGAACGAGACAAACGGCTGTAGGGTGAGCGTTAACTGTTGGGGACACCACTTATCACCGTTTAGCGCGGAACGCCCTTGTACTTGACTCTTCAGGGTTCTGCGCTGAAAGTTTCATACCTATAGATTTACAGGCTCGTAAATACGTATACTATGTGAAGTGGGTTTCGTGGATTATATGTGGTTTCGTTTCAGGGACTTTTTTGGGACAGGGACATTATTTTTCCGGATTCTCGCTTCTCGTAATGTAATAGGCACGTTTAGTCCCGACTTAAATTAGATAACAGATTAGGCTTTGAGGCTTTAAGGTCAGTTGAAAGACCTATACCGGTTGGTAACTAAACCATCAGACCAAGGGAAATAGTACGACGTAAAATAGTGGTTCCAATATTTTCTATTTGATTTATTATGCGATAAATATAGTAAAATCCTTACTCAGATTTATGCAGATAATTACTCAACTTCTGGATCTACAAAGAAACGCATCCGTGTCCTAACGCTGTGCCCTTGACCTGTTATAACCTAGTGAGTTTAATTCTGGCGATCCAATTCAAATGTATGGAGTTTGAATGCCGGTAAACATTTCTGTTTTGACAAAGTTGAATGCGCTTTTAAAACTAATCATCACTTGCTATAACGTTGATGGACAATGTCTGTACAAATATGTACAGCTAGGGTTCCTAATGATGTGTGACGTCACTTAGCCAGAGCGGTACAAAGCCTAAAATCTTCTCATTATGTAAGGCGAGAAGTTACCGACAATTGAACAATAAAAATGTAGAATGGAACAATAAAAGAATTTAAAAAATATAGCGTCGAATAACACTGGCATTTAGAATCATAACACAGATAAAGAACAGGAATAATTGATAGCGTACCGTTGTACATTTCTAGTGATACTAAAGTGATACTGTACTAATAATATTACACTTTTAACAACCACTTGAATGGACAAAAATTACGGAATCTTAAACGTGCTAAAGCACTTGCACTATCTTCAATTCAACAAGCGTACCCTAGTCGCATACAGTTATATGTAGTAATACTAAAGTGATACTAAAGCGATACTATTAAACTTTTCCATTGATTTGAATGGACGAAAAGTACGGAACCTTAAAGCGACTGAAGCACGCCGTACACCATACCCCGTGACTGTAGCCGCATACAGTTATAGCAATACTAAACTGATACTAAACGATACTATAGTGATACTGTTAAAATTTTACGATCGCTTGAATGGACAATTGTCCGAGTACGGAACACTTAACCAAATCGGATTCGCACTTGTCCCGCTCTTTTCATAATTCACGAACGTTTCCGCTGAAAGGAGCTAAGTACTCTGTTTTGGATGCTTTCTTTCGACGTTTTGAAGGTGGACTCGTTAATTTTTCAGCGTTTTTTCCGTTTGAGGGAACGCTCTGATTTCAGCGGCGATGAGTACTTGATTGTGGTAGAAACTGGAGATGTACAGTTATTTTTTTAAACAGAATTAAATAGTAATTTATTACATTTTTTGTATTACTCGTATTCCATTACTGTATATTTTTATAGTAAATAAAATAATTAACTGGGGACAATTCCACACACGGCTGTCTGATCCCAATTAGGCAATTTAATGCTTGTGTTACGGTAACCGGACAGCTGATAAACATACAAACATACATATGATATAGTACTTATATAGATATTTTTATTATGCCCAGACACAGAACTCTCTCTAACCACTCGACCACGAGGCCAGTCAGTTAGGTTTTTTTTTATTTGAAGAGAGTAGCAAACGAGCAGACAGTAGTCATAAGTGGCCGCTGCCGCCCATGGACATCTGCAAACGACTCCTAATGGGACTGATCCTATCACAAGTCGGTCATAGATGCGTTGCCACTCTTGAGGACTAAGATGGTTGCCTCCGGTATAAACTTTGACCGGCATCCACACCCTTCAGATCGAAATACAGGATGGCAACTTGACCCACTTTAATACTGCAAGGTTGCAGTTATTAGGAAATAGAATCAAAAATAATACAATACGTCATGAAAATGGATAAATTCGGGGTCATGAAAATAATAAAAATATATTGCCAATAAACTGATATACGTTGTCAATTATTACGTAGGCTGGAGAAAGTCACAAAAGGCTGTAACTCGACTTAATGAAGCGACATTGGTACGGTCAAATCCTTTTTAATATCAGTATTTCTTTTCCTCATTCCTCGCAAACAATGTTACCAACTGAAGTGTGTTAATAAAGTCTTATAAACCATTTGACAAAGCAATATCAGTGGTGCGCGATCCTTTAGCTCAAGAAGCCTTTTCTTGGCGTGTAACATTGGATATTAAAACCGAAACGACGCACCACGGGCGCCCTCTGCCAAGATGTTTAAAATCTTTTTGGGTATCCGAGCAACTCAATGGCTCTTTGTGTTAAGATTTTTATTGTTTTAAAAAATCCGCTTATAATAATTGTCTTTTACGCACGGATTATGATACTTCTAAAAGGTCTGGAGTATAATAGGTATATATGTGACATAATAACACAATTTCCTTTCTATAATATAATACGTAAGCTACTTTACTAAAAATGAGAAAGGGAATGCTCCGATGGTTCGGGCATGTGGAGAGAATGGATGATGAAAGGATGACGAAACAGATATACAATGCGCGTGTTGACGGACGTAGGTGCCAGGGGAGACCAAGACTGTCCTATCTCAACCAAATAGGTCAGACATTGGCTGATGGGGGAGTCAAGAGCCTCCGAAACCGGCGTGTA
>DWGJ01003049.1:0-14193 GCA_018246895.1 Aspitha aspitha aspitha | reverse complement strand
GCCAAATTTCATACTCCTCCGTGCGCGCAATTTTCGTAAAAAGGGGTCCAAAGTTTTCGCTTCACGTATTAATATATTCAAAATTCAAAAGACGTAAGAAACTATACACTGAAGTATAATGTTTCTAAAATGACTCTGGAGCGAAACAATGTTACTTGTATTGAAACCTGGTAAATTATTTTTATGAATTAAAATTATTTTTTTAAAATCGAATGTAAGAAACGGGCTGAAACCGTAGGTTGTTGACCAATACTAATCGAGCGCAGATACATCTGTATTATCATGCTGGAAGCTAAATTCTCACCGAATATCACCGGTGCGAGGAAGGGAGGGAGGGAGGTAGGCAGAGGCGGGCATTTATAAATCGCTAATAAACTGCAAGTGATTATTAGGTGACCCCTGTAGAGAAGCCTGTCAGTATTGGTATAACTGCTAAAATATAATTAACTATCCGATTTCATCCCGCGCTCCACAATCTGTTACCTTTTAAAGTTCTATGAATATCATTATTTTATTTGTACTTTGAATTATTATTTTATACTATATAACAATATCTAGTGTATATAATCTATGGGTAAGGGGCAACATTGTATTAAAAAAAAGCATCGAGGAACATCAACACTTCCAAGAACTCCTATAGATATAGGCAGCAATCCTTGCACTGACATATATACAAATAATGTATCAATTTCATTTATATTGATTTTAGTGCCAGAAAATTCACTGTTTTGCAGGTGAAACGGCATTTAAGGTAAAACTTCTTACATTTACAATTTCTTGTAGAAACCATGCTTCTCAAAAATATTATTGGTTGTGATAGATTGCCAATATTATTTTTTTAATAATGTAATCATTAAAAACATTGTGACCTGATCTGAGGCACAATTATATCTTAAAATTACTTATTAGTGCATGTAGGACATATTTCGGAATTTTATACATACTAGTTAGTAATAATAATAACGATATAAATTATAACTCGAGGCAAAATGTTCAGTAAATATCTATCACAAGGCCTTTTATAACATTATATTATACATAAAACGTTCCCTTATAACCAACTGTCCCAAATTCAATATTACATAAATTATTCGCCTAAGTACTAAACTAAATGCACTAAATTTACATTGCAGAAGTATACTCCATAGCTTTCCACTTATCAGGCTATAATTTGAGGAAACACCAAAATTCAAGTCAAGCAGATAATAGGTATTATACAAAATCCATTATCAAAATATATTTTTGGTTATCGGCTCACAGATAAATTAGATTGTATTCGTTATTCTTTTGTTTGTTGAAACATGTCTTATATTTCACTCTTGTTTTTTAGAGTGCCATAAGTGACATTAACATATTTAGCAACATATGCAAAGTAATTTTCAACATATTGTCTGGCAGGCAGGCCGGCAGGTCGGCAGACTAAGTATTTCCACCGCCTACTGCGGTCCTGATAACCGATGTGACATTAATATGGTCGTTGGGCCAGCCGGCCGCGTCCGACAACCAATGTTGCACATTAAATTTGTCGGCAACAAATGAAAAATACAGATTTCACTATTGTAATAAAAGTCGATCAAAAGTAAATTCGGTGCTTTCTAGCCGATCCCATTCTTCGTGGAGAGCAGAACGTTTGCAAATATATGCGCTAACGGATATTACTTCTCCACGGTCGGTCGCGTGCACTGGCTAAAGACGGACGGCCCGATGGCCACCGGGAAAGTGGTGGGGATGTGTTCGGCACAAAATCAACCCAAATCGGATGTGTTCGGCACAAAGTCACCCCAAATCGGATGTGTTCGGCACAAAGTCACCCCAAATCGGATGGCACAAAATCAAACAAAACTTTCTAAAAAAGGTTCAAGTATCGTTTTACTGATAAACTCTAATATACTATGTATACTTCTAGACTAAGCTAAAATCCATCTACCGTTCCGATTCCATTATATTTTCGAATGACTAGTTGTTACGGAATGAGAAAATTTTGTTACACCTATCATAAAACAAATTAATATGCTTTTGAAGATCAAAGTGTCCTTTTATTTTAAACGATAAATCGTACATAAATGTGACCCTTCATTTAATACAATACATTCACTGGTTTTCTTTATAGCAACCCAATATGAAATACAGTATTAAAGACATTTACAAACTTTTAAATTGTTAAAATTTCCAAATACAAAGATCCGTTTTTAAGGAAATAAGATTTTCAATTAAACTCTGAATACGTATCTTAATATTAGTAACAATTAATGATTCGTTTTTACTTTTCCTATATTAGCGACAAAGGCGTTTAAATGACAAATGATATAAATATGCAACAAAGTAAATTAAGTAATTAATTTAAGTATATTGTAAACAAAATGATAAGGTGACAAAATAACAAAACATAGTATGGTACCAAGTAATTACTGAAAATCACAGTGATCGAATGATCTATAACAATTTTAAATGACCGATGCCAATATTATACTCTACATATAATTATATCCATAGATAATAAGTGCTATCGGAATTTAAGGAAACTTCCTTAATGGGATACTTACTGTCAAATAACACACTATGATCATATGGTCAAAAATTTCATAAGACCAATGTAAATATTGTATCCATAAATATGCATTTTTTCCATAGATAGGCACTAAATGTGACCAGAATTTCAAGAAAGCTCTCCAATGGGTGCATTTTGCAACCACAAATCATGTATGAAATTATATAAGTCATCACTAACTGCCACCTGCAATTAAAATCATATTTTTTCAAATACTTTACAGCTATATTTCAAAAAATTAAACTGTTGCTTTGACACAGGTAATAAAACATAAAAATCATTATCAAAAACCTTTTACAGTTCCACTGTAAAGGCCAAAAGTTTAACAGTAATAATCGCTAAAGTAGATTTCACTAAATACATATGTATATTATTTGTGGAATTTTGTGGTACATTTGATTCAGGTAGTATGTACGGATTACACATAAGTATTTTAGGTATTCGAAAGCAAGCTTTCGAAAATTGAATTTCTTTATATGGAATTTTGCAGCACTTAGAAACAGTTATGTAATACATAAAAATATTAATATCTGAAAGCAACATAATCACGGTCACCTTGTAAGGAGTGGGGTTCAAATTCCTCTTGATGTCTTGACGAAGAGTCCGAAGGGACGTTTGGACTCTCTGTCTGACTTCAGACAGTGGTTTAGGAAACACATTTATTCGCCCGTCTTTCCAATATACCTACAATAAAGTGAATATATGTTACTTACATACAACACAACCTAGCAGTGGCTACCGAGTTTGATTAATACAGAAGAAGTTGTACCTTATAAAGGTGTTCCACCTTGCTCGGGATGACGTAGGCCCTCTTAGACTCCTGAAACGGATGTCGGCAGAGGACTTTTTGTCCCACTTCAGGCGGCGACTCCGATGATCTTTGAAGTAGATCGATCAACGCATGTCCATCGGCACCGAACAATCTGTACGCCTGGAATATGGTGCATTATCTTTTTAATAGCAACATAACAATTTAGAATGTCTCTCGACGGGTCTTAAGCAAAATGGAGTAATCCCTGCTAATATTATAAATTGTTTGTTATGCTTCCACGCGAAAACTACTTAACCGATCATCATCAAATCATCATCTTTATACAATATTCTTGGAGGTATTAGAAGTAGCATAGGATACTTTTTTTCGAACTTTGTGACACATCTAGTGCAGAATAATTTTTGTTTGCAAAAAAAGATTCCAGCAGGAAAATCGGTCCATTTGCTTGGGAGCAATGCTACCACAGACATATACAAGTATGTCATACTTATAACAGAGCTTTTCTTCGAATACAAATAAAACTGAGTTACTTTTCAAGCTTTATAACCAGTAAAGTTCAATAGCAATAATCTGGCAATTGTTCTTGAAATCATCAACGGTGGTCGCGCTGTATCATTAAATGATCACATAAGGCGACGAGATCGTGTGCTTACATCATACATCATCAATTATTACGAATTATGTGTACATAGCAGATTATCATTACAAGTTCAATGATAGCTGAAAATTTATGAAATCCGACTCGTAACAGTAGAGTGTGTGCCAGTGTATTGTTTGTGTAAATCTATACAACTTAAACATCATTTTCTTATCGGCCAATAGTCCAAGGCCAGTGCTGATATTTATCTTTTATTTTTTAAGTTTTATCAGCTGATTCAACGTCGTCATATTATTACTGTGGACGACACCACTACTGTTATGCATAATATATTCAAATATTTATTGAGCTGAGATCTATATTTTTATATACGTCGTATGTAAATTTCTTTGTACGCCGTAAATGGCATATTTGTGCAATTAAATGCCTTTGTTTTTCTTTCTACAATATAAATATAATACGCGTTATTGTACACCATATATACAGAAAAATTACAGTAACAACATTTAGACAATACAATTCCTAATTTAAAAAAAAAGAAAAAATCATCTCTTGTAATAATAAATACTATTAAATCAAGTAATAAAAACTAAACATGTCCATTTAACGGGCAGACGCCTACCAACAATCTTTAAATAAGCACCAAATAATCTAAACCAGTGTTTCCCAATCTTTTCTGTGCCATGCCCCACGTTAATATTTGTAAAAGTTGTATGACCCCATACCTAATTTTTAAAATTAAAAAAAATGATTTATTCACTTAAGACATATAAATGATACCTAACAATTATTTATAGCATTTTTTTTAAGAAATTGCTTTTTTTGTAATATTTGGCACCGATATCTAGCATTGCATTCAAATAGCCCGGAGCGCAAGGGTTAAAATTGTATCGAGTCTATTTTAGAATAGCCCCCTAAACTATCAAATTGCGCCCCTATGGGACGTGAGCCCCACACTGGAAAACACCGATTTAAACAGTACACCAGTAAGTGTAATATAAAATCCACCCCTCCCAAAGGTGAATATGTATGTATGTACCTAATAAACAAGTGTATTTCAAAACAAATCACAATACTATCGTAACGAACGTTAGCAAGTCAGAAGATGCATTACTGTTTACATTAGGTTATTAACCTGTAATTACATCCAATTAACGATCACCTCAATTAAATTAATCAACGTTAATAGTTTGATAGCTTAAATGTGAACTTTTATCGCCGTTGTATGCATTATCACTTAATGTGGCAAATGAAAGTAAAAACATCAGTTATACTAGAACATATATTCGTTCTCTCGAGTCGCTACTCATTATTAGCATTTAAATAGTATCATAAGATCTGCTTAGCTTTAACCTATTGGAAAAATTGACTACAATAATTTAACCTACTCGTAAATGTTTGCTTATTTATCGGCTGTAACAAAACCAAAATTTATTTACCTTAATCAGTTCACTTCGGGACACTGTTACTAGTATATGTAGGTTTAAAAATAAATAAAAAATCAATCAAAAAACCCGGATACTGCATACAGACCTCTTTGTGACCGGGAATTGTGACTTTTCCAACATCGTGACTCAACTTTATCCGCGGCTGCCCATTGATCTCCACGAGCTTGTACACACACCCTAATGCCGGCTGACGTTGGCAAGTCACTGGAAAGTATTAATAAATTTATTAGTCAACATTTCTTACGTCCCCATCAAATATTAGGGGTCTATGGGGGTTTGCAAATGACAATTAGTCAATGCACGAAATAAACAGTTTATTGGTCGAAATTAGTCATAAATACGTCAAAACAACCATAGAGATATAAAAAGGTGAATTTTTACACCACAACTAGGTGGAAAAAATATTTCAACAGTAATAACTTGATTATAATATTGTAAAACTATCTATCAAGGATTCGAGAGCAATTTACTTATTATATATTTGCTATTAATAAAATAGTTGTGACTGTTAATGTTAAAAACTTATCGATACGATAACAAAACAAGATATTATGTATTAGCAATCAAGTAAGTTTTTTACAATTAATGTGCATCAGTAACTGCTGTTCTCAAACTTTAAATAAAGTTAAAAATGTCTACATAGCATTGCTCATAAAAACGTATTTCTGGGCTTGCCAAACATGTCGGAGACCATTCCTATCCCAGTTTAAATGTCAGCCATTTAATATTTGGACATTTAATGAGAACAAAAAACTAAACCTAAAACGTATTTGCGGTCAACCGAATCATGGCAAATTTGAGAAACACTCCGAATTGGAAGTAAACAAAACAATACCCAAATGTGTTCCGATGCCAAAGCAGTCGATCTGGTGGCCTTGCTCGTTCAAGCTGAGGATGGTCTCCTCGTTGATGTCGTTGGAGGCGACGATGGTGAGCTTATCGAACCACGGCACGTTAAACACCTCGCGTATTTTCCCGAAGGTGTCTCGCGCGAGCACCGAGAGGTAGGCCAGGTCGCCGCTGTCGATGCGGATCCCCACGGCGCGGTAGCCGCAGTCGTTGAGCGCCAGGGCGACCGCGCAGAAGTTCAGTAGCCCACTCCTGTTCAACAAAAACATCATCCTGCAGCATACTGCATGCATTACGAGTACGAAAATGACTATGCTAGCGATTCAAACCTACTTATGCTCTTTTATATCGTTACTAGTGGACCTGACCACGTGTTGCCGGGGTTATACTTGTCAAATGATATATGTCAAATATCGTGAGTTCAGAAATTTGTTTTATGTAAAAATTTATTGACAATTGACATCTATTATTTATTTATTTAATAAAACTATCCTAACTTTTAAGTTGGACCAAATAATAGATATGGACCATATTTAATTGAAATCGGTTCAGTGGTTTCGGTGATTAGTTAGCGTAAAGGAACATCGTGCCAGGGGATTTTTATATATATAAGAGATAGGTAACAAACGGACAGACGGACCACCGAACGTTGTACGGTCAGTGGCGCCGACGACGTCGCGACGCCGGCGTGTCGCTACTGACGTGTGCGTGGTAATAACGACGTGAAATATACTGATAAATAAATACTTAAGTCGTTGAAAAAATAACAATACATACAGAACGATATCAATACGATAGTCGATATACATTTACATACAATCGTTGTTGCAGTGCATATATTTACATCCTTATATATTATGTATTTTGCATGCAGTCTCTCAACTTCTCGATTAGTACTCCTTGTCATGCGAAACAATAGATTAAATTTTTATATTTAAAATCGCTGAAACACGGAACAGTCGGAATGGAAATTTTGTCATAAAATCCTTAGTTATCTCGTAAAGTTAGTAATGTAACATACATGAACGTGATGTCGTAAATAAAAACCATAAAATAACAATGTAGCGAATAAAAAGTGCATTAAAATTGTCACAAACAATTGTTCGTTCAGTGATTCGATGATGTCATTCCGTTCATTCAATCAAGTCAAGGTCTACTGATTGTGTGATATCATTAAGTTTATTATTTAGTGATGGGATCATGATCTTGCGCACTAATCAAACAAAAGTAATGTGTCGTATGAATGCATGCAAATATAATAAATAAATTACTATGAATGTGTGCAATCCCTATACAATGCAACTGTGCCCAATGACTGAGATTGTCCCTACTCTGGCTCATAATCCAGGACAATACGTCACACTGAAGCAAAATGTAAGGCCCTCGTCGGACGTGTACTCATGTATTTACATCCAGTTGTTAGATGAAGCGGAATATAATGTATCATAAACTACGACCGTAAGAACCGGACAAGCAATCTCGGTATGTGTCGATAGAGAGTGCTGTGTATATTCCCCGTGAGCCCGTCATGCCGCTGCTAGCAATGTGACGTGAGGGTGGCCGCGCCCCGCCGACCGATCGCAATCGAACTCCACAAATCAACAACGAACGATAACACGAACAATGCAAAACAATAACAAAACTTTATTAGATACCAAATGGTAACGTGAGCGGTCTATTTGCATCTTTACCTCAGTGTGCGTTCGACTGTGCTATATCCATATGTACTATGTATAGTTGGAGGTTTTTGTATTCTAGAACCATTGGATCCACAGTTGCTATTGTAGCCGGAGTGCCCATTCGTACGCTGACCGTGTCGTGACGGTAAGGCTTGAAAGTGATACCTCTTCACATCGTACGTATCCACTAGAGCCAAGAATCCGCCGGGGAAGGCTATGGCGTACGATATGAGGGCGGCCAGCTCGCCGTCGCTGGCCTCGTCGGGTGACGCGTCGGCGACAGGCGCGACGCGCGCGCGCCACTCCAGCGCCATCTGCAGCAGATTGCACGCTCTCTGCGTTTCTGCGTGTTTCAGCGTTACCGTCTGCAAGTCTTCCAACGCGCTGAACGTCGTCACAAACGAGTGCGCGTGTGTCCCTTTCACTGGTATGTTAAACATTTTGCCGGCCAACACGTTGCTTGTTCCGTCAAATCCACCTGAAATATGTAAGGAAAGAGTAACTAAGACCTTTGCTTAATAATTAATAGTTATAAAACACCTTTGAAAAAATCCGTGCACATATGTTTTGTACATTATTCAAATAACTGAGAGATTTTATTTAGAACTTATGTATGGATGTAGTTTATTACAAGTCTTGTTATTTTAGTACAGATTCCGTCTACTTTATTATCAGATGGCCATTTGTGAAGATAACTTTTGTTTATATACAATATACATAATATGTACCAACGTTATGTCAGTCTACGTCAGACAGTACACAAATGTGTACGCATCAAAGAAAATAGATGTATTCTGGTTTCGGTCAACGAATTGATATTCCACACGAATTATTCGCAGTGTTCAGTGTCAAGGATGGCGCGGGTCGCATGATTAGAGGGAATTAAACAAAGTTTCTTTCGTTATTCGGCATAGTTCGTTATTCTAGTGAGTCAACGGCGCGGTGCGGCGTGTTATATTGTACAAGTTTGAACAGGGCTCGGGCGGTGCCTGGCACGAGGGGTCGGACGCTCGGTGCCGGCGACCCGGGCCGCAGGAAAGTACGCTAATACAATCAATAATTCGAGACAAGATAATTCGCGCTTTATTACCGATAGTAGAGTTCAGATATGACTCACCTACTTTTCTTTATTGGCATGAGGAATTAAGTTTAGTCAGCGCGAGTTCGTACCACCCGCTCCGGTCGTCTCTGCCGCAACGCTACCGTGCATGCGATTACGTCTTTAAGTTCACGAAAAACGATAGACAGGTCAATTATGAATAACACGAGGCATACTTAATATCCAAGTGGTGAATACGTCTGTAATAAAATCTCACCGATATACGAATATTTGGAGGCAGACAGCCCTCCGTCGGGTCCTTGAGCCCTCCGCAGGCCAAATTCCAATAAGGATACATACTTTCCAGCCACCATTCGATATCGAGCTGCGTTGGTAGCCATTAAACTGAAACAACGTGGATTAATTACTTAGGTTTGACAGGTCGTAAATTAATGGAATTGTCAATTAGTGGTCGTCACTGTAGTCTATATCGTTCATTCATATATTCAATTACAAATAAAACCAAGATCCGAGTTCCACTATACGCCTCGTTGCGACTGACTACCCTGGACAACAGTTGGATAACCGGGACTATAAAATGTTCCTATCGGTCCTAACACGTTGAAACAGTGTCAAATTTTCGACAGAGGCAGTGCCTTTAAATATATAATGATAATGCAAAGCGATTGAATTCCTGATTATGCAGTATCCAATATCCTAGCATTTACAGTGCAGTTCGTGAGCGGGGTACATTTATTTAATGAAATAGTACCTACTTATCACAGATAATGACAAAAAAATCATATAGGTTTTTTACTTTGTCTTCTTTAAACTTTATGTACCTGTATTACAAAGACAGCAAATAAAGATATACCTACATAATATTCGTATGAAATATAGAATACCTAGGTGACGTCATTGAACTACTATATCCTTATCGGATGTCGGGGCTAACGAAGCGTAATAATTGCGTGAGATATGCCGTCCATTGTATCTATAACGTATAAGCATTGCGTTTAGGAATCGCGCACTTTGTTGAATTGCTCTACAAAGTCACAGTAAACTATGTATTATGTTTCCAAGTGCTGTTATTTGCAGCACTAGCAGAAAACGGGTCAATTAACCTAACATAAAATAGTGTCGCTATATATGGACTTACTAATTGAAAAAATTTCTTCGCAAATAAATGTTTCGCTGTCGCAACGTTTTCTCTGATTACAGCACGTAAAGCGCGCTTCAATTGTTACACCGTTATACCTACCGTACCTACGGTTTGCTTTGGATCGTTTTTATACTGCTCAGACTAACGTGTTCTAATATTAATATTCTATTTCGTAGATCCTGATCTAAATCAGATTTTCTTCCAGTCTACCTTTATGAATGGTAGCTAGGTATAAAATGTTTGACGTACATTAAGTAGGTATAGATATTTGGCACTCGCTGCGTTCTGCCTACCCCGTTAGGAACCTGGCTTGATCTTATGTATGTAAGTGGGTATATAAAGATGATACCTACCCTGTGATGAATAAAACAGTTTTAAGTTTGATAATCAATACATTATGACCTTGTATACCACGTCGCAGTATTGTGTGGAACATTTAAAAGATTTCTGTACCCACAAGTCACTTACCTTGCGAAATTAACGAGGGTCAACAGAGTAGTCTCCAACAATTGTGCAATTATTAACGGGCCTTCAATTCTTAGTAACGGCACCCTGAAAATGGGAAGTAGAATAAAAACAAAGAAAATAATCTGTACAATTAAAAATATTAAAAATACGCAATTCAATATACCTACGTGAAAATTTACAATACACAAAAAAGTCATTAAACGTTAAAATTTGTATTATTTTGTATTTTATCTCATAAATGGAATAAATACCATTTTAATTAGGAACCTTTTGTGGTCCGTATACTATGATTTATCTCTAAGTGAGTGTGATGCATTCATAAAGTAGATTTTTCCTACGATTAATTTGGTGTAGCTGCAAATTAAACCAAGTAGCTGAAGTACACTTATTACATTATGTGCAGGTTTGTACATACGAATAATTTCTAAAGTTTTAGTAACAAGAGCGAGTAAGATTGTGAGGAAATTTGATACGGAAACTTGAACCCAAGTGAAGGACGTAGGCTAAATTTTACGAAAACGAACTTAAATTATTGCCATCACTTATGTTACATGGCCAGTACGTACTACCATATGCGTGTATCCACTATTGTAGTTAAAAACGCGAATGTGTTTCGCACGAACAATTATGGCCTTGCGTTTACCTAGATACAAGTACATCGACTGCAGAAATTTATCACAGCCGTATTTGTAAATGATGGTAAACAAAACCAAACAATAAGACCGTATTGAAATAATCTTACTTAAATGCATCTTCCTTTTACCCGACTTAGGCGATGCAAAAAAGAAGTTTATGATTTTCGGCGGCATTTATGAATGTGTCTACGATAATCTGTTCTCCCATAACTGTTTAACCACTTAATATAATCTGAGGTATCGCTAGAAGCGTCTTTATGGTCCGTTGGTTATAGGCTATGTGACATCACATTAAATTGAACTTAAAGCGTTTTAGAGCACATGAAGTCATGTAGACAATGTCCTCTAAAGAGTGTAATATTAGATTTGATGCATATTTTCTTCTTTTAATACCCTACAAGCAATCATTAACAAACATTTTAAATTCTTAGTACATCACTATATGTCTAAGGTAACATTCCCGCGGGATAATTACAGAAAACTACTTAAGTCGTTTTGTGATGTCAATGCGAGTGAAATCGAGGGTGGCACTAGCAAATAATATAGATATGGCGAAGTGTATACTAAAATCACATTCACCGCATAAACATACAGAGTCGCTACAGAGGAACTAGTGGCGCAAGTGACCTGACATTTGTAACACGCCAATTACGCGCGCTCGTTTAGTCATTCCACGATATCACTAACTCGACTCTAAAAGCTTACATCTTATAACGATAAAACCGGATTGTCCCTACATATTGATATAAAATTTTGCATATCTATGTGACCTCGTACAATAAAATACAACGTCATAACATTTAGACATGAAACATAATATGTATTTTTATATGTCAGCCAAAACGATACGTGTCGATGTCAGCATATACGATTTTCGCAATAATATTATGCATCGTAAGATTGCTAAGCTAATATAAAATACTGGGTAGCTACAGTTATCAATGTTTGTCTAAACGATCTAAGATTGTGTAAAATGTTAATGTAACTATAGTATCAAATCATGAATTAATATTCTGTACTTAGGGTTCCAGACTAGCTAATTACGTTATTGTCCACGGATAGGGGGCGCCACACCGATTATAAGTGATAATTATATATTTTTCTGAACCTTCCTTATAAATTCACAATTAAAATAGGAAAATTTATGTTGCAGCAGATTTCATGAATCTATACTATATTGTGTTGTCCGGCAAGTAATTTCGCTCTTCCTAGGAAATTATGTATGGAGAATGTGTATTGACAGAATCTCAGTGGCAAATTGGTTTATAGAATTTCGATATGGCACTTGTGATGTTAAAAATGCACCACAGCCTGCAGGCTAGTTACACCTGAAGCCACAATAAAGACATTAATAAATGTAAACCAGTTACTAACAACTCATGAGTTCACCAAGATATTAAACTTTTCCAATTCAACCGTTCATGATCATTTGAAAAGCCTAGGTTTAATCTTACAGGTCCTTATATAAAGTATGGGTTCTTCATATTCTTACAGTAGAAATTTGTGTTATAGTCTTTACATCTTTGTTTTGCTTCTCAAACATCAAGATTTTAGAGTGTATCACTATATGGAACAAAAAATAGATTTTCTACAATGTCATTAAATGCAAGAGATCATGGAGTAAAACACATGAAATGGCAATAATGACTTCTACAGCATGATATTCATCACAGGTGTTATTTCAAAAGATTCACTTTTTTTAACCATATACTGGACAACACAACAATAGATTGTGAAGTGTATCATTATCAGCTGGAAAAATAAAAATAATATGGTCAAATATATTATGACACGTGATTAAGCCATTAAAATGTTGCAGTCTATTATTACATATTTTTTTGAATCAATGAATTTTGACCATCGATAATCTCTTTTTTTTTGTAATTGAAACTTTAATTAAAAAATATTTTTTTCTAACAGTGACTATAGAATTACCTTCTTACCTTGGAAACACAACAGATCCTTCTTCAATCGCACTTAGTTTTATATCTTCGCATGTCAAATTTCTTAAGTAGACAAAAAACTCTGGCTCTATATTATCAGGTAATGTTTGCTTCAAGTATTCTATATCTGTAAGAATGATGCTTAGTTTATATTTCGTATTCATATTTATGTTACAATATAGTCAAACGCATATATTCCGATTGGAAGGTAATTTATAGGATAGTGATAGGACATACCACTGTCAGAGTAATGGAAGTTTTGAAGAAATTTGAGGCATTCCTCAAGTCCAGCAAAAATTGTAAATTCTCCTTGGAATGGATTAGTTCGAAAAAATAAATCAAATACAGCAACATCATTCACTTTGCCTGATTTCCAGTAGGCATATGCCATTGTTATCTGATATAAGTCTGTAAAGTACAAATTATGTTAGTATTGCAAATTATCTTAGTGTAGTAAATGAAACCCTTACTGAAAAAATTTAAGTAAATATTGTGGATATACACTTAAAATAAAAATGAAATAGGTATGTTTGAATTAATGCCATTAGTAACATTTTTATACTTTGCATTGGCATGAGAATGACTTCTAAGACGCAGAAAATTTTATCAAAGGAAACTTCGTCATAAAATTTCAAATTTCGCTCCAAAATGTTTCTTCATAACACTTACCTGTAAGCAAGGGTTGAACAATCCCGTTTTGTCGGGCCATGTTTCTTTCATTAAGCGATTCGTCATTAGACATATTCACGATTCAAGAACTTATTATAAGAGCACTTGCAAACGTGAGGAATGCTTGGTATCTGCCAAACGACTAAAAGAAATAATTTCATCGTGATCAGTGTGCTCCTTATCAGCGCGCCAAACACTATTTAATGGAAAATATACGCATGCGCATTCAGTTTACTATTGACTATTCTGTATAAGGTCATTCGTAAAGGTCGAATTACTTCAATATTTTTTAATATTCTACCGGTAACCATTCTTCGTTATATAGAAAGTAATTTTTATACTACAGGTAATGTTAATGATAGACTTTAAAGTTCCGCCTGTCA
>DWGJ01003048.1:0-14193 GCA_018246895.1 Aspitha aspitha aspitha | reverse complement strand
TTTAATTCATGCGTTTGTTGTAGTCTTACCTGAATGTCGTTTACACCTATAATTGAGGTCACACTTACTCATTTTTCTATATTATTTTGTTTTTCAATGTTTGTGATGGTGTTTACTTTGTTGGTGTAGCATAAATAAATAAATAAATAAATAAAAATAAATACTTTTATGTGTCTGGCTTTCTTATAAATATTATTACTAAAAATTGCCCTCGAAGAATACTTATATGTATGATACGTGCAAAATGTTATAAGCTGAATAAAATAAAATTCAATGTTTAGGTGTAGGTATATTGAATATACCTATATACTATGTACATTCGAATAAAATTTATAATTTATAGTAATAAAAGTACCTACGTGTAGACTAGGTATATTATAATTATACAACAGAATATTCGGTATTAAATTAAAAAATCAAGTAAACTTGTTATTCCACCCAAAGACGAAATAATTCGTAACAATTATCTGTAATCAGGTACAAAGTAGATACATACATATCATGTTAATTAAGTATGTGAAAGACATATAAAAATACGTTATATAAATGGTTTTAATAAGTTATAAAACTTTAATAATGATATGACCGAGATAATGGATTTCTAAAATAAAATCTAGAATCTGAGCTTGAAGAGTAATAAAATCAGTTTATAAACTTTTACAATATATTCCTAAGTAAGAGATGGAAACGGATATGCTACAAGTCCGCAAGCGTTAAATTCTTTAGTGGATTAAAAGAGAGGGCAGAAGAGAGTTCCGCTCGTATGTAACACTCGGATGTTTCATTAAAACTTCATATTATAACGTTTTCTCCCTCTTAATATGCAGCTGGGAAGCTTTAAGTTGGCAATTTAATTACTCTATCTGGTAATTGTATTCAGGCTGGTCACGGCACGGAACAGAAGATTCACAGGCACTTCGCATTCCGAGTTATGCTTTGTAAAAACTCCTTAATAATACATTTGCAAATGCAAGATTTGTTTTTACGATGCCTTTTAAATATTAAAACTTATTATGTTATTAAATTAATTGCATTCTTAAATTAAATTAATATTGATTACCTGCATATAAAACATTAAAAATTATTAAGTCGTTAAAAACGAAATATTAAATTAAAGTTAATTATCTACATTTAAAATTTCCTTCTTTATAGCGTAGCCACATCTATGTTCTTTGTGGGTGGAGAATATAAGGTGTAAAGAAAGAGTAAATATTTTATTAAAACCAATTGAACTGATGCAACCAGACCTTACCCATTCCCAGTGTATGCTAAATAAATATGACCTCAGTATTCCAGCATAGCAACGTGTCTGCGATCAACCTTGAATAGGCTAGATATTAAAGAATACTAACTGCATTTATACTAACAAGTGCTAATTTATACAATAACTACCTACTACTAAATTAACCTAACCAACAAATTATTATACCTATTACTAACTAAATTCACAGTAACGGTCCACTTTCCACAACGTTATTAGAGATTGGTTCCAAATGTCCATGGACAGCAGCGGCCACTTGGCTTGCTTGTTACCTACTCTTTACAATGAAAAAGAAAGTATAGAAGTATATAAAGGAACATGCGGGGTAGAGCTGGTGAAAATAATCGAGATGCGGTGATCGTTCCTTACGCGTTACATCGCGAATACGAGTACTTACACCTCTTGAAACAGTGATCACATACGAATTTTGAGCAGAAATTTTCAATAACATTCAGCGTTGACACAATTCGTACTCCTACTTCTTTACAGTTACAAAAGAAGGGGGGGTGCTTGACAATTTTGTCTGTCCTATGGCAAATATTGTAAAGCGCTGTTCTGCTATTTACTCCAATAACTACGAGCAGTATAGTTTACTTCTCGCGATATGGAATATATAGGTACCTACAGTGCTTAAAAACCAACTGCAACTTCAATGCTATAAAATTTTGTCATTATTATTTTATTGGATTTTGTTAATTATTGAAATCTTGCAAGTGAACAATAAATAGATACTAACCAAAAACATTATTTTATGGTCTACGTCATATTAGCAGATTAAAAAACATATGAAATTAGTAGGACGGTGCGGTTTTATTACTTTTTTAACTAAGTAGTTAACTTAGTAGTAATAAAAGAATGCATGATAACTAATTTTTAGAAACGAACGAAATAAAACTTCATCGCAATAGAAATTTCAACGATTGTCTGAGTTCAAGCAAGTCACGTCTAATGCGCCTCGTAAACCGTTTTACGTTTAACATAAAATACGGGTATCGCGAATTAAGGACTGTCTTTAATAGCCTGTTTGGTACATAAAGTATGCCGTTTTTATACGTATTACGCGAGTATACTTCCTACATTCGAGTCTAATTCTAGAACCACACACTAGCTTTCCTCTAGAAAGATAAGTATTTATTCCTATGTCCTGTATCGGAGTCCATTAAATTAGCCTGCGCTACTTTGTCTTCTTTGTGATAGTCGCGAAGAAAAAAGTATTTTGACAAAAACGTCGAGGTCAGTGTACCGAGCTAGCTGTAGAGAAATACTGGCATGAGACGCAGCACAATAGAGCCCGATCCCCCTCGCTACTTCATCGCAACTTGCCACAATACGACTTTCCGAACCTTTCTCATTTCGTTTTTGTTTCGTTCCTCGTTGTTCTCGCGGTCGCAGATGTTCCTACGAAAGCGACGGCTCATCTACGGATTAGTACCCGTTAGGTTTTCGTATTATGTGCCCTACATTACGTAACGAAAGTTTGCTCGCAAATGTTTTGACGGCTATCGTTATTTTGACTTTTTAGTAAACCCTTTTGGAATATCTACTTTTTATAAAGCAATAAAATGTAGTAGATATGCAGTCATGAAACTCAGGAAACATATAATTAAAAATATAACCAGATGCATTTTATACGTATATTGACTGACCTTTTGGACTATTGATTGAAAACCCTAACTGGTAAGCCAGAGGTCGTGGATTCTATTTCCACCCAGAAAAATATTTGTATGACGAACACATTTGCTTGTTCTATGTCTGAGTGTAATAAAAAGATGTATCGAAGTATTACATAGTATGTATAAATGAATGTCTATTAGCTCTTCCATTATCATAACACAAGCATGTAGTTGCCTAACTTGGAGTCAAATATCCATATGCGGAATTGCCCCAGTTACTATTATTGTTCTTATTATATTAAAGGCATTTTTATAATATCGTATTTACTATGATTAAAGCAATCACTAAATGCCATCATTTAATTTAGCATGTTATAATTGTCAGGTACACTTATGCCATAGTGTATGTACATATTTAACACTAATTTAGTAGTCGGATTCCACAAATTATATCGAAACTAACATTGAACTAAAGCATAGCATTGAAGCATGATAGTATTGATTTGCAACCAGATACATAATATAAACATATATACATATAATAGCATCATCTCTATTCGGACGACAAAATCCAAATAGGATTTTCAATATTGTACATATTATATGTAGCTAGGTGCATAATTTAAGGTCGACTGTAAACGGACATTGGATAAATCGATTATAAGAAATCATTTATACTTGTGAATTTGCTTTCTCTTTACAAAAGTTGTGTTGGTCAAATATCAACATACTCGTACCTATATGTAAGTTTAGACCCAAAAACGTTATGCAAAATATATATGTATATACATATGTCCCGTTATGTAGCATACAGACATTATATATTTTGTTAGTTATTTGTTGCGATATAAAACAGGAAAAAAATATTCATATACTTCTAGCAAAATTGAAATTTAGCTACTCTTGATATGATCTACTAGTAATATTTTAATGTTCTCTTAAGTTAAGACTCTTGAAGAAATTGCAAAAATGATGTTATGATGTCCTTCAAAGAGCGAGGAGCTCAGGTAAGCATTAACGAGCGGCGTCGCTCGGGTTGCAAAGTGCGGCCAGCGTCGAGAAAATTACGCGGAAATTTACATAATAGAGAATCCGTGGCTGTCCTAGTCCTTTGAAAGTAGGAGCCCAGAACCCGCTTCGAGTGACACCATCCAACATTAAATTAACATCTCCCTCACTTTGTTTGCGAAGTCTACATTGGACTAATTTGGATCGTTATACTCGTATGGGAGCTTAAGATTACTTGAAGGACTTTCTCAGTTCTTTTACTTAAGTATACAGATTTATTCGGCGATTTTCCGGTTTTGTTTTTGTCATTTACAGAGCATATAAAGGAACGAGAAATTACCTAGCGGCAGTTTGCTTACGATTCTGATAAACGTTGCATATAAATTCGATTAAAACTAAACATAAATTAGAAGATACACAAAATTAATAAAGTTAACATAGTATTTAATAAAAAAAACAATCTTTCACTGTCAAAAACTTGAACTTCATTTACATTAACCTTAATTAGCTAGCTTCTGCATTTTGTTAGATAATAGCAAATCGGGCTTATGGTTTCTACCATGAATTATTATAGAAAAATAGTTATAATTTGCTATAAGGAAATGATTTAATACACATTTGGTATATTATTTTTGTTACCATTGGCAAGCATAATTTAGATGTTAACAAGAATTAATTTTCCTTATGTTGAAGCACAACAATAATGAGTAGGTATATATAACAACTCTATTCATGCGTTCCTGTTTTCCATTAAATTAAACACAGAAATTAATAATCATGTGTCTGTAATTCTACTGTAGTAGGGACTTGCCTACATTTCAAATAGCGAACCGAAAACGCGATGGTTGTGTTTCCACATCTACAGTAATATCTTTTACAGGTATGTATGTACAGCACGCACTATATTGATTTAGATACTGTATTACGAGCATTATACGTATTCGTAATTGCGGTTGTTTCCAAGCAGATACTACTATAAAATCATGACAATTAAGACAATAGAACAGTAAATAATACCCGGTTTTAGATTGTCTGATGAGTGATATAATACATCTCATATAATATATGTAATATATTAGTGTATATAAGTAGTAATATAAAGCTATTTTCGTAACTTGTTGTAATTGTTTCGCTTCCCCTTACCTTGGCGACTGAGCGAAGTCCAATTGGGTAACCACCGCGCATCATTAGGCAATAGCAGCTGCGGCCCAAAGCCGCTTTTGGAGAGCGGTCACTTTTTCTAGCTAACCCCACACTCTGGAGTGTTCATGGTCTTATATAATGCTTACTAGTTTTAAAACTCTTTATTCATCCATAGATTCCAGGTCCCATAATATATCTTTTGCTCGACACATACCTAATATTAAGAATACGTTCGCCCTGACATAACAAACACAAATTTAAATGCATATATACTAATATCTAAATTTTTAGCGGTATACCTACATAAACTTAATGCAACAAGTACTAACGAGCAACACTCGGATTGGGACTGTCAGGTGAACATAAACACGAACTATTACACTATTTACATACATGGAATCTAGTTCCATAATTTCTACAAGCATTATTGTGATTCTAGAATGTTTAAGAGCGTAGAAGTTTTATGACATCACGATGTTACTACTGGTCGGTCGACTGCTGCAACTCATATTAAGTTTGCACTACAACTTCAGTTGGCTTCTTGGTTTCACAACTATTACCTTTATGTGGTACTCTTCTCCATATCCATTACCCAGTCAAAGCCATTTAATGTTTCCTATTCTGTTGTTTCAAGATATTATAATTTGTAAAGCTGGCTTTGACATACTTAATACTTAATTGTGATTAAATATGGTTATATATTTATTATATTAACCTTATATTCAACATGAATGTGAACTATCATACTAACAAAAGTGTCATAAAACTCATGTAATTAGTTTTTAGGAAAATAATTATTCCAGTCCATTTTCAGATCATTCATTGTCTACCAAATGTACCTAATGTAGCGAGCGGGGAGCACGACATGAACATTATGATCTTACCCGTTGTAGGCTACTCCAATAGCGGGATGCCGCTCAGTGCGTTGGCTTAACTGTATTGTAGTACAATAGACACAAGTCGCAGTACGCCAAATGCATTATATCAAATGGCACCGGCTCAAGTCGAGAACCATTACAGTCTGATTGCAAATAGCTGAGGAAGCTTAATTCATGTTTACGGTACTGCATATTGGTAGAATGTACCGGTACGTACCTAATGCCGGCTGCCAGATAGATCTCTGCCATTTATAGTTTCATAAATAATTCTTTGTAAGTAATTGGAAATCACGTGCACATTATATATTCACCGTAGAAAATTTTGTATTCTCCAGAGCGATAACCTTTTACGATTCAGGAATTACATCTGGGCTCTGTAACAGTAAAATGAAACGATCATTTTTATTGTATAATTTATTATGCGACGTTTTATGAAGTGTTTTGTGATCGAAGAACAGCCACTAAAAGTTTATGATTGTTTCATATCGGTTAAAATTTATTGCAACCGATCATACATTTTAGGATCAACTCATCCTAGTAACTCCAACAGTTGTGAATAGTATCACATCCTAGAACTTGATATATTATATTACCAATTCTAGATTCGAGAGAAATTTCGTAAATTCTAAAAATAAAAATAAAAATTTTTGCAATTGCTATTTGAAAATGGTATTGCTATTGTCTAAAATCTTTTTGCTATGAGAGGAAACCTGTGGTCAACAATGAAACAATAAAAGAGTCGTAAAAATGTCTTACTAAAATAAATGTAACACTTTAACTAAATATTCCGAGTCATTTAACTAAATATAAGTAAGAAAAGACAAATGTAAATTGAATAAGAAATGAGTACGTTTCTTGAAGTTAATCGTATTTCTAAGATCGTCTTCATGGTGCAGCTACGTGACATTTCCATGCTAAAATATTACTGTTACGTGTACTGTTTTTTTTTCTTTTTCATCAAAATTGTAATCATTTACAAAAGCGGCCGCAAATTAGTGTGAAAACTAAATTACTCGGCTCACTCGCTTATCGCTCACAGAACTTCAGGCAATAGGACAATATTTCTTTCCATTCATCCGATACTTCCAGCACTCAGAGCTACGAGCCACGAGACAATCAGACGTGAGGAGAAGGCGGTGGTGCTTACGTTTCGACCTTTATTCGGACTGTTTAAACGCTCTAGCACTCCAAGTACTACATATTTGTGGAATAAAAATGAACTCACAAAACGGCAATCCGCATTTTAAGGATTGATTACGTACGGGCGAATTTTAAACACATTAAACAGTCAAATAAATAATTTGTACAAAGCTTAATCGTATCATAATTTGGTACGTTATATATTAGCCAGAGGTCAATTTAAGCGAATGATATATATTATGTGTACCGCAATTGTGTGCTACGAGCCATAAAACGCCATACATATATAACATGAGGAATTGACGTTAACAGCACTTAGTGATTAACATATCTACCTATACATATGAAAGCTTTCGCCGAATGTAAATCACACGTGTGCACACGATTCACATACATTCGCTAACAATTTGTAGTCAATTATACTGATTTGTGATTATCTAAAGCTAGTGAGATATTTTGTATTATACTTTACTTACGAGTATAATAATTAAGAGAAGTTTAAGAATAAGTCCATATGATTTATTCATGTTATTCTAGTATTCTAGTAGTAGTTATTCTAGTATCTAGACTTTTAAAATATAACATACAACATTTTTCAGTATTTCAATAAATAACGAAGTTATACAAGTAAACTGTACAAAGAGTAATTTACTTTCAGGTTTATGTACTGTTTTATGTGCCCCTTAACTAGCGTAATCTAAATTGTTTCCTTCCCTCTAATAATACGGTTTAATTTGATAGACAATTAATTGGAAGCAACGTACACAATAAAAGTAAACATGATAGTTAACGTTTACATGCTGTGTTTTGATAGCGCAATGTTATACATATAATGGTATGATTATTATTGATTGTCGTTGAAAACGTAAAATATTAATACGAATAATCTAGAAATATAAAACTATGATAAAATATTTTTCACCACAGTCTTAAAAATCAAGTATTTTTCACAGAATTTTTTTTCAGCTATCTTCACTTGTTTCTTACAACACGCGGCCGAGATATTAATTAATAAGAGTATTATTTCTCTTAATAAAATAAAACGCTTCCGTGGTGTAGCGAATGCTAGAAGTAATTAAAAAGCAATCTGCCTCTTGAGCACAGTGAAGCGTGTGTGGAGTAAGCTCTTAGGGCTGTGACACCGTGACGCCGGACTGAATGAAACCTACAACTGTACAGAATTCCTAGTAATTACACACTTTAATGCCAGTATGTCAATGTCACTACTAATAAAACTCCCATAACACAACATTACGATTCTGTTACTATTCGTCTTATAATCCCACACGAACATAAGTTCGAATAAATAATAATAATAATAAGTCCGAATAAAAGTATAATTCAAATTATGAAACAAGCGTATATAAAAATATATGATTGACTATAATGCATATATAAAAATATCTATATTCTTTAAACCAGGACAATACAACTCTCGTGCTAACTGTTAGTTCATGAGATATAAACGTTAGCAGGCTGTTACATTTACCGACTCACGTTACGAGCCCTATACCTCCGACGAGACGCACGTTTACGCTGTAAACATGACTCAATTTGCTACACTGTTAAATCAATTATTTAACGTAAACTTGAAAGTAAACTTGCCTCTCGGACCAGAAATAATTTTAATTTAATTGTATTAGTTTATTACACGTTCGATCGTATTATAACAATATGGTGTGTAAATGTAAAAAGGATTTGTCTTTTATAGATGGAGAACGATTTAGCAGTTATAAATTTACAGATCATGTACCTACTCGTATAGTTAAATTTCTGGAATCCATTTGTTTTAAGTACCCCAAACCAACTGTACTCCAATTACGTAACCTAGAACTGATAGGTATAATAAATACATTTCGAAATATACTCTACTCACTTACTTACGTATGTTCTACTTTTCGTTTCTGTTTTTTACTTTTTAAAGAGTTGAATACTTCGCTGTTAATTGATTACATGTTTTTTTTATTTGAAGAGAGCAGCAAACAAGCAGACAATAGTCATAAATGACAACTGCCGTCCATGGACATCTGCAACTCACCTCCTATAGAACTATAGAAATAGGACTATTAGTGTAAACTCAATTAGAAACAGGTGCAAATAAAATTCAATTGGTCAGTATTTATTAATAACAGGACTGTTGTTATGTAGGAATAAGTATGTTAGAACTATTAGTCCATTTAGTATTTATTCATTTTTCACCCTTTTTATTGGTCCACTATTGGGCCGGGTCTCCTCTCATAATAAGAGGAGATTGGGACCATATTACAAATTCTTGTAATAACATCTGCTTCACCGCACAAAATATGTAGGTGTGGCGGCGAACCCTGAATAGTAGCAAAGATGTATTTTATAACTTTATTTATTCATAAAATAACATGGTGTTGCCTCCCTGCCGTCAACGAATATCCTTATACAACGGAAAAGCGTTAATCAACAGTTCAGCTTCTTCAAACATTAATGTTGTAGAAGTCAGTTCCAACGGGAAATTATACGGCGTCTGTTAAAAAAGTTTTTAGCTAATTATCTAGTTCAATAGCTACTTAATTAGGAGAAATTTTCGTAATTTTCTTTTGTCTTCTTTATTGTATTGTATCTTCTGATCTATTATGTTGCATAATATTATCAAGTAGATGTATCTATGGTCTAATCGAGTAGTGTTCGTTGTGTTTAGCTTTTTGTTTTACCAATGTTTATCTACAAATTGAACATATAAGTGTTTATTGAATTTTTAATGACAGTTATTTCGTGTTGAACATCGTGGTAAACTCAATGTTTGAGCTATAGACCAAAGCACGTTCTCTGTACCCCACAATTTCATAATGTGGAGTTGAAAATTGTTTTACTGTAGTTTTTTAGTTGGACATGCGCTAAAACTTTCGCAATAAAAGTTCTAAAAGCAAAATCGGTTGTAGGTTATAGAAGGTCAAGTGGGGTGAGCGGCATAAAGAGAGTTTGCGTTTTATAATATTATATAAAAGCTGTGTATACTGTGTGTTAAAAACGGTGTAAATATAGTAATATTTAAATTTACTTAGACTATTTTGACAAACATTCATTAAAATGTAATGGAGTAGGATGTCCAGTTATGAACTGTAATGTAATGGACTGCATCGCCTGCGCCGAATCAGTTTGGAAAAAAATAATGTTAAGTAAAGAATAGTGTAGTTTCTAATAATATTTAGTACACACGTAAATACTTAAAATGTTATGTGGTATTCCGACAGCAACATAAAATTCTATTAAAACCGTAGATAATTTAGAATTTCATATATTAGGTGAGGTTCACACAGCTGTATTTGTTAATATCATTGCTAAAGGAAAATGTGCAATCAATCACACATGCACAGAGGCTAGACGAAAGACGTGTATGTAAATGGATAAAGCTTCAAGCAGAGTAGTTCGATAATATTATTTCACTGTACACGTGACAACCTTGAAAGTTAAGTTATCTAATTAATGGCACAATAAAAATACTGGTAACCCACAAATTGTATTTAATGAAACCTGATGAAAGTTATTGTTTCGCCGAACACATCAACACTCGCAATCACACTCAATCATAATCAAAATGCTATTGATAGGTACACATTCACATTCTATACAAGCGTATACATTTAAATCATTGACGGTACCCCTTTTTAAGTCTTATTGAGTCTTTCATGCAACTGTGGCACACCTGGAGCTAGCACCATCCAGAGATCGTCCAGTCTGTTGATGTACATTACCGCCTCTAAGTATTTTAACAAGTTCTAACGATTGTCAACTTATGATAACAACTTCGTCCGACTGCTTAAGATGCCCTTCCAAAAACGGAAATAGTAGTGAAAATTAGTCGCTATCATTTAATAATCCAAATTCTAACAATGGCTAGGATTAGCTTTGCAATCTATTTCCGCATCAGGGTTACATGCTTTCATGAATCATGATATTATTGATACGATCAATTAATAAACATTATATAAAGCACCGGTTTATGTAGCACCACCAGATTTACAAGAAAAGTGATACTATCTAACAAATTTATTACGATACATTGATAACACCGAGCTGGAAAGTTTTCTGATCAAATTTGAACTCTTATAAGTCATCGATTATGACAAACCCAAATGAAACATCTGCTTCACATCTACTTACTGTTCCCACGAGAACCTAACGATCGCGTCTGGTATAATGTTTAAACATTTATACCTCTTCCATAATATGTACATTATTAATCATAATAATAACACCTACTTCTCAACGAGAGCTTAATTTAATTAATTAAGCAGTACTAAATGTTGTAGGCATACTGTTAACCAAGAGCGATGAAATGTTAACAATGTTATTGTTCTAGTGGATTAAATCCAACAACGGATGGCTCTAATATTAATTTGAATGTTTGGGTGAAATCCGCAGACAGGGTCTTCAGCGTTACGATGTATTAATTTAAGGAGGGGAAGTATAAGTGAGGCGAAAACTTGAGATACGACTGTACCCATTCTACGGGTATTAGCATAATAATGTACTTTAGGATTTCATGTAAAATCCATTAATAAATTGAATACATTACAATAGACCTGTGCTCCTGAGGTTATGAAAATTTCCTATTTAGATTTATAAAAACAATTTGAGAATGAATAGATGGATACCCAACATTAGTTACTTAAAGCAAAAAGAATAATTTTTAAATAAAATGGATATTATTATGAAAAAATTTAAGCCCAAAATTATAAAGTATTTAGTACCTATATTTATTGGGCTATTTATAAATATTACCAATAGCGACGGCTTTCGTAATTGGTGAAACGATTATATTTACTTTAATTCCCAGTCCTTAAAATTGCATTTCGTATATATGAGAACGTCAATTTGTCATTATAATAAAATACATGTATAATATAAGAAAGAAGTTCCATAACGAATGAATCCGTACTGTAAGCTCTATTCTGGTACCCGAGCTACAGAGACAAATAATATATAACTAACCTAAGCGATACGTATCGTTTGCAACAATAATTAGCTCAAAATCCATTTAGATGTTTCTAAAATCCTCGTGATACGCTAGAAAATGTCTATATCGAGTTTAACCTCGTATTCCGTTCCCAGCGATCTCAATGCTTTGGATTGAAACTATAAATAGTTTCCCTTAATCTGTAAGTTGTAGCCTCTTAATCGATCCGTCTGGAATCTTCTTCCGTATCGGGATGTAAGACAACGAAATATAATACTACTAAATACTAATAAAGATTTTCTAAGAAATCGCGTCGCATGAACAATTTATGTTCCGCATTAAATCCCTTTGTCGAACAGCATCTCTTACTGTGTTGACCTTCAAATATAATCCTACAACACCCCTCATTCCATCCGATACAGATAAAGTGAGTAATTAAATTAATAAACAGCGAGTTGTGCAACAGATTAAATATACGAATCATCAACAAGGAGAAATGATTCTAAATAGATTTACTCATAAGCTCATAACTACATATACGTACGCAATGTTATAAAAAATTGTGAAGTAAGTTGTCAGTTATATTTTATTCTATTGAATTTACAAATTTGCAATGGAATGTACTGACACCTTCAAGCGAATGTGTCACATGGGGCATGGAACCTCCAAGAAAATATACGTGTAATATAGTAAGACATAATTGAGACATGAAGCCCCGCGGCGCGGCCGCTAACGAGCCTTGCAACTGGAACGTTGCGCCGCTGACACTCACATAACACACTCTAGTATATACACTTCCAAGCCGTTTTGTTTTTAGTTTCCTGGTCCATAAAATTCGCCGACTAATTTGACCGTTCATATATTACCTAATATTGTTACAGAAATCCACGAATAATAAATCCTGCTTACATTATATCAAACTCAAATACTTACTCTCGCTTACAGAGCGTTGTTGCCCATTCTGGGATGATACTACCTAGTACCGGCAGTATTCAGTAGACTTAGTGGCCAAAGGATTTCAATTTCAAGCATTTCATAAATAAACATCGTCAAAACTATCTTACAAAGCCTTGAATACTAACGCCAAGTGACTCGTTAAGCGTTTTTCTATAAGATACATCTTAGGAATTGTGCACTTCAACTCCATGACCTATGACCAACATACATGCAGCTCCGATGTACCATCGAACACCGAGGCCTACGGCGCGCTACCATCCATTTCAGGTAGACATTCCATTATCAAATACCAAGCGGATTTTATTTTGTAAAAAGAGATAAGCAAACGAGCAGGCACCAGACTTAAATGGCTACTGTCACCCACGCACATCTGCACTAACCTCTGTGTGAATTCAATTAGTAAGAAAAAGTTAATGAGTATTCATTCGTAACAGGACTGTTGGACTGTTAGTAATATTAGTTCAGTTAGTACTTGGTAGTAGGTAGTAGGTATATGTACAGTTAATATTTGTTGATATCCGCCCTCGTAGAGGTCGGTCACAGCTGAGTTGCCATTCTTGAGGATTGAGTTGTCGCCACTACTATACTAACTCTTTAAAACGAAACATAAATAACAAGTGCTTCACCATAGCAATAAGTCTCCTACGACCTATATCGAAGCGTATCTATGTTCTATCACCTCTCATTTCTTCTTCGTTCCTAATTCGGAGGCTTAAAAAGGGGAATTAAATACCCTATTCCCGTGTAGATCTCATGAAAATTATAACCTGCGACTATTCAAACATAGAAAGATGGCATCTATTAAGCAAGCATGCTACATCGTAGCCCACGTCATAGTTTTCCATCAACCGAGATTATTGTCTAATGCTAAGCTGATGAAAATAAAGAAAAATATATAATCATAATCGAAGTCCATATTGCGTCAACAATCACTAATATGTTTTTATCTCTTATATACTATATATAAATCCCGTGTCACGATGTTCGTTAGCGATAATCTCCGAAACCACTAAACCGAATTCAATGCAATTTTCTAGATATCTATTGTTTGGTCCAACTTAAAAGATAGGACATTTTTTATCTCAATTGATAATCAAATTTTTATTGCAAAATCAATGTTTTCTTATAAGACAACACTTAGTCGGACAAACTCTGTCGTAACTCTGTCTGTCTGTCTGTCTGTCTGTCTGTCTGTCTGTCTGTCTGGTCAACTTTCACGCCTAAACCGCTGAACCGATTTTAATGAAATTTGGTACAGCTATA
>DWGJ01003047.1:0-14194 GCA_018246895.1 Aspitha aspitha aspitha | reverse complement strand
GGGCGGGCGGGGCGGGGGGGGGGGGGGGGGGGGGGGCGGGGGCGGCGGCGGCCGGAGCCGCTGCCGCTGGCTGGGGAGCTGCTGCCGCTGTTTCAGAATAAACATCGTTAGGAAATCATGATTTAGAGACAAAAATATTATGTTTTCGGTAATAGTATAAAGCTTTACTTTGTTTGTTTGGTTGTACGAGATAATTTCAAGAACAACTGGTTTGAATTGTAAAATTATTTTTGTATTAAATAGTCCATATATACTACAGGCTATATAACATCACGCTATGACTAATAGGACTGGAGCAGCAAAATGAAATGTTGTAATAATGGGAAAATTTGATTTCTGTGCATATAGCATTCATCCAAGCATATACCATTTCACTGCAATCACTTAGACATTACATAAGATATGCATAGTTTACATATGAAAAAATATAGGATTGAAATATTTACCTTTGGGTGAGGCAGGCTTTGAAGGGGCACCTGTGGCTGTGGGTCACAATTGCTGGTTAATTAAACTCATGCATCATGTTACTTATAGATACTTTCTGACTTGTGTATGTAACATAGATTAAAAATTTGTTAGGATTTGGAATATAATACTGTTATTAAAAATATTGAACTGGCTAAGGACAGGCATTTATGTAAGTTTTGTAAGGAGATTTGGAACATAAATTTATATTCCTGAATTATTGTTTATCTTTTAACATAAAAGTTATTAGTAGTGATAAAAAATAACATTTCACCCCAGTTGCTAAATTAATAAATGCAAACATGCTTTATAACATCCATTAAAATTGAGTGTTAATTACAAAACACTTCACTGTATTTTATGTTATCGTATACTTACAATCATCCTTGAAATCTTTGAATGCAGCAACATCTGCCTGGTTTTCAACTATGATGCATAGCAATTTACCAACCGGCACTCCCTTGGTTCCCGCGGGGATCAAAATTTTTGCTAGATAGCCCTCTTCGGGGGTTTCAAAACCCATGGTTGCTTTGTCTGTTTCAATCTCACAGAGAAGATCACCTATGCAACATTAAGCAAGTATGTAGTGATCATTATAAAAAAACTGACATTATTAGATACATTTTGATACATAATAAACTAGCAATCATTCCTAAAATAAAGATAGATCATATCATAGATAACATAATAATAATAATGTCTTGGGGCAAGTTCACACAGCCATCTAATGTCACACTTGACAGTATGTGCTATCGTAACAGATAATAAATACATAAGATGTGTTAACCTCTACACATTATTATATACATGAATACAACAATGTATCTGTAGCAAAAGAAATACTTGTGGTTATCACACAGATATTTATTGTAGGTAGGAACCAATTGCATAACCCACAGCTCTACAGTCCCGGACAAATCCATTGCACCAACATGCAATTTGAATTTATATATAAACAGATTTTTTGGTTCATCATGTAAATACATTATTCAATTCCAGTAATTTCCAGTTTGTGTATAGTTATCATCTCATGTAACATTACTACAGGACTACAAAGCATTATCATTTCAAGTTTCAAGTAAAATATGAGAACAGAATGTTCAATATTAGATACAAAAGTGATTTCAGAGAAAGTATTGTTTACCTTCATTAAGTTTGTCACCTTCCTTCTTCTCCCAACTGACAATGGAGCCACTCTCCATGGTGGGAGACAGAGCGGGCAAGTTCACCTTGTTGTGTGAAGGAAGGTCTGAATAATATCGCATCTGAGTATTCCATTGTGGGGTAGACACAATCTTCTTGTTGGATGGTGACAATAATCTGTAAAGGGCACTTATGGCAATAATCACTATATTTATAGCTATTGCCTAATCCTGGTTACTAACTGGCAATTTTAAATCCTTATATTAAAAAGTCGTGTTATATAGTGTTAGCTTACTAAATTTATGTTTTAATTTTAAGTCTATATTTTGTCAGTTATGAAATTTAAATAAACTGTGAATGTTATTAAACTTGCAGATTGTTATGAAAAAGGTCAAGTTAAATAGTTTTAAATTGTTCTCATTGATATGAAAACTTTTGTTTGGATTTGTATTCTTTTAGAATAAGATCAATTTTTAAGTTTTTATGTTCATGGAATAGAAAATTCAGTTTATGACAGATGAGCAATGAGAGACAAATTTTATTAGTTTAAAACACTAAAAAGATAATTGTATTTAAACATTTAAGTTGGAATAAGAAAACTAAAGTTAAATAAGTTACTTTTGTTAATTGTAATTCAATAAATGTTGAGAAGAACTTTGAGTTTAAATTCTAGTTTATGTGTGGTGATTTCACAATAGATACTTACTACATCATGTCCTATTACAGTCTTCAAAAGATGACAGAGAAAAAAATCTCTTATAAGATGACAGTAAGTGAGAAACACCACATGGATGTAATGACACCATTTATCAACATAGATACATATTATATACATAAAATTACAACCTCTATTTAAATTTACTTCCAACTAGATTTAGCAATGCTTATAAGACAAAATGGGAAAATGTGAGATTTATTATCTGGTTGCCGGCTATCTCACACATGTTTCGCGATTCGCGAATGACATTTCTCAAGGCAAATCGTTGACGTTTTGGTTATGCAATTCGCGCCGCAAACCTCGTCAATTTTGTGACAAATACACGATATATTATGAATTATATTTCCTAACTATTCTTAATATCCAGAGTTCTGTTATATTGTAAGTGAAATTCTACAAGAAATAGTGCTTAAATACAACTTACTTGTTAGATTGTTTCCTTCTGGCTAACTCTGTGGTTATACATCTCGTGACATTACAGCGAATAGCCTTTTTTAGACTTTCAGTTAATACCTGGTTTCGTACAAGAATCGTTCGCAACATTTCTGAAAATAATATCACTATACCTAATCCGCCCAAATAATAAGGACGGTTTTATATAAAAACCGAAAGATCGACCTTTACAGATTTGTAGGTCGTTGAAATGGACGTTTTCTGTCGTTATTGACGATTGATTTGTGTCAACACTGTCAAATATGACAGTGACAACGACTACCAGTTTCTTTACTCAGACAAAGGTTTCTAAACATCCAATCCATCCTGGGTTATTTGTTCAGGCAATAGTATAGTAGCTTCTTTCATTGATAACAATTACAAAGTTGTTGTGTTATTAAATAAAATTAAAAATTAAATTAGTAGCATATTACTGAAGCTAAATATAAAGAAAATTAATTTAGAAGTACGAAGAATTTTTATATGTTACCTATTTACGCAATATATTTAATTATATTGATTGCCGTTCTAAAGGATATTATATTTATGACGCTATTATAACATATTTGACTATTGTTATACTTATACGTGCCTGCATTAGCCTCTATCAGTTAGTAAATTTCTTATTTATTCAGATTATTAATTGTCACTGTCACTGTCGTTTCTCCTTTTCTGTCAACAGTTTTGTTAGACAGGTTATTCTAAAATGGTGAGAAACTAATTTCTAAATATATTGTCAATCACCGATAGTTTTTATGTGAATATTATCTTTAAAATAGTTTCGTGATAGACCTTCAGCAAGAAACGGATATTTTTGTCAAGCATTGCTCTAAAGATGTTTCTTACAGAAAGTTGATTACACTGACTGCTCTTCCATTTTTCAGGCTAAGCGTACGAAAAAGGTCGGAATTACTGGCAAATATGGCACACGTTATGGTGCCTCACTGCGTAAAATGGTCAAGAAGATGGAAGTAACGCAACACGCAAAATACACTTGCTCGTTCTGTGGAAAGGTTAGTTTACCAACAGTACGATTTAATGGAAGTGTTTGTGTGAAGTTCGAAATTTGATGCAATGTTTCTCCTGTGTGTGGGATGTTATGTTTACTATTCGGAATTAGAAGTTATTATTTTACAGTAAGTAAAATATACTACAAAGTTAATTAAATTATTATGTAGAACGAACAACCTTGTTTTGACTGACGGCTGATATGTAAATGATGCTAAATGAGAATTGCGGATGGCATGAGAAAACCTGTAGAGTACTGTGCTAAACGAATTCAAGCAATTTATTAAAAATTATGCTAACTGCTACATTATGTTTAGGCATGCACTGTTAATAATACACATTATTATTTTTGGTCATTTTTATTTTAAATTGACATTAAAAGTAATAAATTTCCAAGTGTTCGCATTCATATGTATAAGATTACAATAGAAAAGATGTACCAAGCTGTTATTTTAGTGGGTATTTTAAAATGCCTTGAATTAATTAAATTTAATTTTATTGAGTTCATAACTATAGATAGACAATCCTTTTGGCTTAGGGTTTAGAAACGCTGATAGTTGTGGGTTCAATTCCCACCCCAGGAATAAACATTTGTGTGCCAAGCATAATTTTTTAAACTGACTGGTGTTAATGTGAAACTATCTATATCTATATAAGTATTATATATTTTGTTGTTTATCAGTGGTTTGCTCATCATAGTATGGTTTTTCCTAGTTTGGGATTAGATAGCTGTGTGAGGCTATCCTAAATTATTGTTATTTATCATATTTCCATATTTATGTGATAGTTGATTTAAAAACAATTAATTAATTTTGTCTTCAGGATGCCATGAAGCGCTCTTGTGTTGGCATTTGGTCATGCAAACGCTGCAAAAGGACTGTAGCTGGGGGTGCATGGGTATTCTCAACCACAGCTGCTTCATCATGCAGGTCTGCAGTCAGAAGGTTGCGAGAAGTCAAGTAAACATCTAGTGTTAAGAGAATAAACAAAACTAAAACTCATCACTTGTTTTTTTACACTAACAGAAGTTGCCAATGAATATACAAATTAATCTCCTCTCCACATATTATAAATTGATTTATCTAACCATGCTATATTTTTTAACTAGCGGGTCGCCCCGGGTTAGCACGGGTATAAAATATATAGCCTATGTCACTCACTGAAAAAATGACTAAAATTGATCCAGTAGTTTTAATTTATTCATTACTGCCTGTGGCTCGCACGTATTTGGAGTAAAACAATTCCCCTTTCCCTATACCACAATTATTTTACATATAAATCTTCCTCTTCAATCACTATCTATTAAAAAAATCTGCATCAAAATCCGTTACATAGTTTTAAAGATTTAAGCATACATAGGGATATAGGGACAGAGAAAGTGACTTTGTTTTATACTATGTATAGATTAATGAATAACATTATTTTATTAATTTTCGATGAATAGTAACATCAATTTTCGAAAAATAAAGTGTTTATTATATGCTGCTTATGAACTTTCAAATATCAAAATGCTTTCTGCCTACCCCGTAAGAGGCCTAGTGTGACGATATGTATGTATGTAAATATCAAAATGTACAATCTGCTTTTATTTGTTAAAAATTGTTCATATAAAATGGTACAGATGAACTGATTGTGGTATGCAAAGTTGCATAGAAACTAAACATTGAAACCTTATCTATTCTGTAATCTGTCTGAAACTGCTGACATGACTTTCACAAGTTTTTGTACAATGTCAAGATGTGTGTTCATGATAACACATCTTGTCTTGGCAAGCAGTTAAATATTTGAAGTTTATTCACTATAAACTGAAACTGACTTTCCAATTTTTAAATATATATACCCGTGAGGATAAGGAAAATAAGGAAATCCATTTTTTTTATTTAACTTTTATTGCAATGTACAAAAGTACACTAAGGCATTGTAAAAATATAACCTTTGATATGAAATGTATAGCACCAATATACAATTTTCAATTCATTTCAAACATTACTCTTGTATTTTAAATAAAAAAAATATATTGACAACATACATTATTGAAACATACAATATAAATATAATGTCTTTTAATATATTTAAACATACATTCATAATTAAATACAGACAACAAACGAATTCGAAATTAATCACCAAAAAAGTATATACAAATTTGAGACTCGTGTAAGAAATTCAAATTGATAACAGTGACATATAGCTCTCAATTTTGTGAGATCATTTGATTTTTGATGGTTCCAACAATTTAGTAAATATGAGTATCAAACATAATTTTATCATTATACCCTATTACAGTAAGTAGTTAATGAATGTGATCTATAGTTCTGTACCTCACCTTGAAGGTGACGACCTGTATACAACATGACAAACTACTGTATACTACACACTTACACCCGGTCAGTAATTTTTTAATGGTAATAGATTATTCCATATTTAATCTCCCAAATCACTATCTTTATCCCCTATAGCATATAATATATGAAAAGCCACACCTAAAAATGCTGTACCAAGCAAATCACCCAATGCTGTCAAATATGGAATGGCTGAATTGTCTGGATCTATATCTAGTTTCCACATCCACACTACCATATAATGACTTATAATTAATAACAGCAAAACTTGTAAGAGAGCAGCCCACATGTATATAAAAATAAAAATAGATGTCACAGATGTATGGCCAGCCTGTATTGCAGCAATTGTATAAATAAATATTAACTGGCTCGGTATTACCATGAGTAGTAGTAATTGACTTGTTTTACTCAAGACAAAATCCTCACGTTGGCCAGTATGCAATGTGGTTGATAGTCTCGAGGCATGCACTGCAACCATATTGCCTCCGATACCATTTATAATCAACTGAAAAACTGCTATTCCTTTGTAATTAGATACTGTATAGTCTAATATTAATCCTCCAACACTACTAATTACCATTGCAGAGACTACAGGTACCCAGCCTTCATCTAGGGCCTGTTTGGTAAAATCATTCTTCCAAGCAATATAACCACATACCGGTACAAGCGCTACACCTATGATTACAATTAAAGAGGCCAAAGCTATTGTTGTGTCTATAGATCTGTACAACAAAGACGCTATGGATGATAAAAGGGCCAATGTTGTTAAATCCCCCAAACTGGCTGCTATTGGTGTGGCAATATTGTCAGGATTTATGTTCATCTTTTTAGATACCACAATAACACCAATCATAATTAGTCCTAGAACGAAACTAGCTAATGATGCTGTAAGTACACTGGATGCACATAGCAACATGGCATGGCCAATGGAAAACTGACCATCAGGTATCCAGCCCATAGCCACCGCTGCCATTGCCGCTAGAAAGCCCACTAAGACTGCCTGGCACTGAATGAGACACAAATTACCAATAACCAGACTACTCAAATGTGTATCGAGATGTCCTAGATGAGCATGAGTTGAGAGGCGCGATGCCAAAGTCATTTCCAAATTACCCTTCAATCCAAGCAGCGCTGGTACAAGGATATACACTTCAGATACATCCTTGAAGACTTTCCAGTGTTGGACACGATCGAGCAGGATACTGGCAGCCACCATTCCATAGCCGGCGAGCAAAAATGAAATAAACATTTGCACTCCAGTAATCCACGAATTTTCTTTCCCATTTTTAAAATCTACAGATTTGTTTTCGTCGGTAAGAAGTTGACAACTATCCGAGATCATTTCGTTCTCGCTAGTGTTCACTGAACTTCGTGTCGTTCTAATATTACTATTCTTGATTCGATTCATGACTACTAATTGCTGTATCAATTATGAAAAATGACAAAACCACGTATGCACCGAAATAGTCATTATATTAATGTTATATTATGAAGTCACAAGACTATTAGCAAGGTATGTCCGCAACTTGTTGATCTAGCACTTTATCAAATCAATGTGATAAAGCAAGTTACCTATAAATAATTCAGCTGGGTATTCATCTAAAATAAACTTCCCCCCACGACCCCCACAGAAGTTAAAAAAACCTACATGACAATTTTAAATTGACAGTTGACAATGACATTCATATATACTGTTCACTAGATTACTAAAACGACACTAGTAAAATAGAAACCCAATTACTATAGTCATGAGCACATTTTTTTCATAAAAAATTTATAACTTACATTTAGTTAATTATTCAAAACGCCTAATGAATTAATATTACTGATAAATTGTATGTAATCATCGAGTAAATCATATTTTTATAAAAGATAAATTTCTTCTAACATTGTATGTTAAATTAAAAAATAATTAAATCGGTTTATGTTTTGTATCGTTGGAATTGAATATTACATTCTGTATTAGATAGTTGGCTGCAAAGTTTTTTAGTACAGTACCTAATTTTTTTTACAACAGTGCCAGGTTGGAGTAGCAGGTAGCTGTACCGCGTTTTTATTTTCAGCCGCCCTAATGACTTCCGACAAAGTTAAAAGATTTTTTTTCCTAATAACAACTACGGTCAGTCATTTTAACATGCTGTCCAAAACACCCAAAATGATAAACGGCTATCTATGACTCTACAAATAATTTATAATTGCAAAGTTTACTAGCATGATTGCTGCTAATAAGTGCAAATTAAAAATAGGATTACAAGCTATTTTAATTTGTAGCACTTATAAGCACACATCAAAGAAAATGTTTGATTTTTTAGTTTCATACATGCCTTGTAGTTAGCATTATTTTAAATGTGCCTATAGTAACAAACGGTGATTTTATTTGAAAAACATAACACATTTACTATTTTTCCTATATTGAAAGTATAGCAAATATCTTTTTATCCGTCAGTCAGTAACATTTTCAGTTGCAACCTGACAGCGTAGTGTATATCCGAACTGAGAGGACACGGCACTCGAGATATAGAAAGTTTGACGTATATACGTGCGTATACGTTTGGAGATTGTCGACCGCTTCCCTTTATTCTTGAAATAAAACAGAATACTTCAATAAATAACGATCTAAAAACTAAGCGTGTTTCTTGTAAGTGTTAATATCTTATGAGTGATTTTCGTAACTTGTTTTAAGTGGAATATTTTAAAAAACTAGTACAATTATCACAATTTACATCCGGAAACCTACTTTAAAGAGATACATGCAACTTTTATTATAATATTTGTTTAATGCATAAATACTTAAATAACAATAATATTTCTTGAAGGAAATAAATTAACAATTAGCCACTATTGTTGAGCTATGTTCTTGCTTGCAGGTCGACAACGGTTGGGCGCGCGTTGCATTGACATGTGGCAGTGAAATAAAGTTGGTTTTACAGTAGATTAATCACAAAATGTTCAGAAGTAAAATTAGAATACACACTTGTCGAATAATCTTACTCACATCTCTCGCCTGGTTGTTAGTTGACGTCTTTATTTTGGCGCTATATTCAGACTGTTTCGGCGATCGTTGGGAGTGTAAGAAAACAAATAGTGAGACTCTTAAAGTAAGTATGCTATTACGCTTGAAGTCAATCACCTACATCTAAAATAACTTTGTTGTTGCTTGGTCATCTAAGTTACAAATATGTTGTTTGACAATATTATTAGTTATGCTTTTGGTTATATGTAAATGTTTCATAAGGTGTTAATTTATGTACAAATGTTTGTAAAAACATTTTAAGGTGTGAAATTTGCATATATATATGTAGTTGTTGGATATATTTAATATATGAAACAGATAAATTCTTTATGTACTCTTAAATTTAATACTTGAAATGGTTTGTTAATAACAGTTAGATGAGTTGAGGGGTAAAAAAGCGGCAATTGCTGCAGCATTGCAACAAAAAATAGATGACGATGACACAAACTTAGAAGATAGTGAGCTGCTAGCACAAGAGCTAGGTGAAGATGGCCTCGTATTGTCTCCATACTCTAGATCTAAGCTTAAGCGATGGGCAGTTGCACCCTCTGTGAAACCTGAAGGAGAATTGCCAGGAGAAATGGGTAAATATATTTAAAGAAGTATATTATTGAATTAAACTTGTTACAATCCTCATCTGAGAATACAATATACATTTAATTTTGAAAATGTGATGAGAAACTAGGTATTTATGTACCTTGTTCAATTTGTAAATAATGCTTAAATGTATAAATATGTCATAGTCAAATGGGGCTGTGAAAATACTTAAATTTTATCTATATTACGCTAGAAAGATGTATATCAGTGACATGATTATTTAGTGTTCCAAAGTTGTTATTATTTTTTTATGTATGAAAAGTGATGAGTATATTTGCTACTTTATGACTATATTTACCACTTGTAGCAAAGTGTGTAATCTCTCTGTCATCACTCTTGTTAAACAATTAAGTGTAATTAGTGAATCATCTGTATAATTTACTCTTTGTGAAGACTGCACAAACTTTCAGTTGGAATGATTAATGTGGCCAAGATGTCAGTTGCTTTATATTTATTGAATGTATAAAGTCTATCGTTTAGTTTATATTGTTTTTATTATCTATTAGTCATCCAAGTAATATTAATGTTTCTATCATACTACTGCGAAGAAACAATGTGGTTCACTTACTGTTTTATAGTTCTCTTTATAAATAAATCAGTTAAGTTTATGTACCTGTATAATATAATTCACTATATTATATCTGGTTCTTTGTATCCAGAATATATTTGGAATTTTTTTTAAATTATAATTTATTGTCTCAATGATTAACAACTTTACACTCATATAGAATACATTATATACATATTTAAATACTAACAAAAATGTATATTTGAACGATACCTTCTTTTATTCTTTTATGCTCTACTGAGATGCATGGTGTACACCATATCATAATGCTGCTTCAATATGGATCGGGACTGATATATGTTAGTGGCCATTCGATTCGTTTGATGTTTTTAAATTCTAGTTAAAGTCTTTGAAGTGGTTTGAGGATTGTTACATAATGGTGAAAACAGTAATGAAAATTCTCCTCTAGTCAAATGTTGACTGCAACAAATTTTGCTTAGAATTTTAGATAGCTGCATTTATCAACATCATCGGGGCTTGAGTGCTATCACATCTTTAATTCAAATTACCAAAAGCATACCAGTTTACCTTTATGTTATGTTTCCAAGTAAAAAGTAATTGTATCTGACAGTACTAGAATCACAAGATTTGAATAATTATTATATACAAATTTCAAGATATATACTCTGATTATGTTGTTATCATTTGGAGAGAAACATTGCATCAAATAAGACATCAAAAACTTGTTTAAATGCTTTTATACTGTAATAATTTATAGATCATTATCATTCTAAACCTGTTTTATTATTCCAGGTAAAGCTGTAAACATTCCAATCGAACAGGAGAAGTTGATGTTGGACAAGTTCCAAGAAAATCAGTTCAATTTGCTTGCAAGTGACATGATCTCAGTAAATAGATCTCTTACCGATGTTAGATTTGAAAAGTAAGTAAAAAGTTATATTTTCATTTTTAAATACCTATGTCTCAGGAGGATGTACTACTATTGTCATTGAAATTTAAAATTAAGCTTTTTTTCATACACTTGTTGCACATTGGTCAGGAAATATTAATAATTATAGATCATGCCTAATTTTACTTTTTGGGTTTTCTCCTGTAATTTTTACGTTTCAAAGCAGTCTTTACGTAAAAATATAACAGACAGATAGTCAAAGTTTTGACATTAATATTACATTTTTATGTATACTTTATTACATGGATTCAAACTAACTGACATTGTCATTTCTTGTCATAGAATTCTGGTCTACATTGTTTTGATGTTATAAACTGACAAATGATTGGCACACTGACAGACTGACTTATTTTTAATTTGTTTCAAATAAAATGTCAATATAATGTTCTTTTAATAACCTATAGATTGCAGTGATTTGGTAATGAGACTTATCCATTAGGTACCACTATCTGTTTCTGATTTCTAATATCACTAACAATTAAACATAGGCTACCGATTAAATTCTAACCTTATCTAATTTAAACGTAATTAATAGTAATTGCAAAATAATGTTGATCTTATGATAAGAAATAGTTAATGTGTAGATAGTGTAAAAGTCAAGGTCTTAAATTTTATTGTAAGGAAAATAACGTTATATTGTAGAAGAAAAGTGTCCACACTGAATGGCCCCCACAAGTCAGGAGGTAGTCTCAGTATTATGATATGACTGAAGTTTTATTGGCATCATACAATATTATGTTACAAATGTAAAAAAAATCATATCGTTCCATAGCGGTACAATACTAGATCTGGTCCTTTTTCAAATATTGCAATTGTAACCCTATTTACTTCATCATTTTTCACATATATGATCCTCTAGTGAGAAACACTAGTACTTCACTGATTAAGTTTATAACTTTATGATTAATATCATAAAGTAACATTTGTTTCTGTTGTTTTCTAAAATCTTCTCCTAATCACAAATTATAGACCGAAGAATACTGTTCTATTTAAAAATTACTGGTCACATGTAAATGACCAAACGAGCTTTGGAAAAGACGATTATTTAAAAATCACAGATACCCTAATCTTATTTACATTCGCAATAATTATATAAAACATTTATTTACTTTATTTTGATGCTATTATAAATGCGCAGTTTTTTAGATTTTGCGAAAATCCTATATGCAATCTCGAGTATCGAACTGTAGACCTTTAGACTTGGGCCTATAGTCTGAACCACTAGGCTAACACTGCACAGTGCATAAATTATACATCAAACATCTAAATACACGGTATTCAACGGCGGTTTTAAACAGCAGATTGAAACAGTCTAGACAGTTGTTTTATGTCAAATTTCATGTCACGTTCAAACACCTTTGCTTTCAGACTTCTGTTTCAAACCGCCGTTTAATCCGTGTAGCATAGGCATTGTGGGGCACTGTAATGTTTTGTGTTGATTTGTTAGCTTTTGACGTTGCAACAGGTGCAAAGACAAACGTTATCCGGACCTGCTGCCGACCACGAGTGTAGTGATAGTGTTTCATAACGAGGCGTGGACGACGCTCATTCGGACCATTTGGAGCACAATCAACCGATCGCCGAGACCTCTGTTGAAGGAGATCATTCTTGTTGACGATGCCAGTGAAAAGGGTAAGCTTGGTTTCCATACGACGGCATATACTTATACTTTTAGTGGGTTAGAAAATGTTACTTAATAAGTACCTACATATAATATTACCAGTCTAATATAATAATGTACATAAGGGTTTTCAAAACACCACATAGCTCAGAAACATTTTATATTTAAATAGAAAAATTGTATCAAAGGTGTGTGCCAGCATTGGAACCTAGACCCTCCGGAGCGGATGATTGAATTCATTATTACATCTGTGACAACTTGTTACGTTTAAATGTAGATGTCTGATTAAGTCCGTATTTTGTTGGTGTTTTGATACAGAACATCTGGGTAAGAAATTGGAGGATTACATAAAGACGCTCCCCGTTCCGACGCACCTCTTCCGCACCGAAAACCGTTCGGGACTCATTCGGGCGCGCTTGCTCGGCGCCAAGCACGTCAAGGGTGACGTCATCACCTTCCTCGACGCGCACTGTGAATGTACAGGTATTCGGTTTTGCATAAAGTAGTCTCGTAATAAAAACCGTTTTTCCAACTAGTAATCAATTTGTTACAATAAGCGTAAAATATGCACTAGTATGTTTATTATATCTTTATAATCAATTCTCACTCAATATGCTAGCGTACTTATCGCAAAACGACTACTTCCTATTGTGCTATTGCAGAAATAAGCATATTTATGCGATCCAATTTTAAAATATAATAGTTTAATCCTAACGATTTATTTTCATCACATTTTTAATTTCATAAAACGCCTTTAAGGGTGAATTCAGATATGCGTGACAGTCCAACAAATATGTAAGTTATAATTTCATACGACAGAATTGATAAAATCGTTTTACGTGTGTATTTGCTTTTTCAAAATAATAGAACTTTAAATGCACTTTTTATTCTTGATTTTATCTCTTTAGTGCATGAATTTTCAATAACTGCTCACGTGATAAAAAATACACTATTGTGTATAATATCATGATTGTAGACACGGTGATTTTGGACTTTTGTATTGTTAGTCAATCGGCCAGTTTGTTTTACTTTTATCTGTTTATAATATTGCCAGACAGTCTATAAGACTGTAGAAGATATATGTACATGTAAGTGTAAGTCTCTCAACAACGTTACGTAGTTCACTTAAATTATCATACCCTTGACCCCCCAAACGTGTATTCGTCTTTGCCTTTCACTCAACCGATTTAGTTGATATTTTGTTGCGGGCTATATCTGCTATAACATTCAACAAATTTTGTCTGTTTCGGGATCGGAGATGCAATAATCAATTAATGTAATTAGCGACTATTCGGATCTAACAATTGTCCATAGGGATCAGCTGTCGTATAATAAGTGTCAGGGTTCAAGGATATAAAATATTAAGATACGAGTTGT
>DWGJ01003046.1:0-14194 GCA_018246895.1 Aspitha aspitha aspitha | reverse complement strand
CTACCGCAGTGAAAGACTGAAATGTGAAGACTGAGGTTTAGCAAAAAATAAAATAAAGTACAACAAATAGCATTTCCTTTGATATCGTTGCACTGTATAAAATATCATAACTGTACGCTTGGCGATTGCTATAACAATTATTATAATTCACTGACAGCACAAATTCCCATTATCAAAATCCTTTCTCATAAATATACCTGAAACTTACAACTACGGAGTCATGTTGGTCGGAACTCATATCACCTTTTCAGTTCAGTTCAGATCAAAATTGTCTTCTCTTCTCTTCACAGTATCTGCGCAATCTACTTTCCTGCTCTAGCTTAAATAAGTACAGGTTAACCAGATAGTAGGAAGTTTCAAAACTGCTCAAAGGCTTTCACCAAACAGTTTCAACGGAATATCATTTTGTACTGACCGGTTTTGCCCAAACTCCTTTAAATTAAATGCCCAAATGATAGTAACTTTTTATGAAAGTTGTTGATGTCATTGTCTTGCAAATATTTGCACAATTCGGATATGAAATTGGGTAGTAGCCAAGTTTTCAGCAGTTGAAGAGCTTTTAACGCTTTTTATAACCAGGAACATGGCTTAGCAGCTTTTTAGGTTTTAAGATATGAAACCGGCATCTTATCTTTATCCTTTTATGACATAGAAGTAATAAGTGCAGCTTCCCTGTTAATTACTACTCATTCCAATGCCAACCTCCGATTGAAATGGGTACAATATCTGACATCCAGATATTTTATTAACTGTAGCTATCGAATTTACCGGAAATACTAAAATACTTAATCCTCAAGTTATATTATGTCAGGGCCAAATATAGACGAAATAAAGGGAGAAAATGGGTGTAACTTTTAATAGCTTTATTTAATGGGAGTTCGATTCGTTTCGAAATCGAAAACCGGTCATTATCCGAAAAGTCTGAGAAACTCGGGGAAGTGTGTGACATACACGAAATAGGGATGAAGAACACAGTTTTTTTTTATTGTTATTTATCCAAACAATCAAAAAATTTTTAAAAGGGGTAGGCAAACAGCATCAAGTGCTTACAAGGGAGATAGAGTTTCTTACAGTTGTGACGTGGTTCTTCTACATCCGTCACTCTGTTCATATATATACTCTGGTTTCGGAAACTCTTGATATTCCAATCAGCCAGTATCTGACGTTTGAACAAGGCGAGTCTTCAAACGAATAATACAATTAAAGTGCTATACAATTGTAAAATTACCATTATTTATGGATATATCTAACGCAAAGAAAAAGGCATCATCTGTTCGAGATAATTTTTGCACTTGTTCGGTCCAAAATTTCAAATACTTCAAGGAATATCTGTCTACCGAAGTTTGGCTTTATTCAAAATAATTTGTTTAAATTGAATCACACGATGGTAATAAACAAAAACTCATTGCAAGCATAGCATAAGAAGTTCAAAATTCACCTTCATGTTAATTGATTTCGATATCCTGTGTTAATTTATGAAGTTCACTTTTTCAGATATAAAAGATGACATGAAACTCCACTGAAGTTGGGCAGCTTCCTCCATCCATATACCACGGGAGCAAAAGGCATAATACACCGGCAGGCCCAAACTCCATTTTATTTGACACCTCAACTTACTGATTCGATTTCCACACAAACTTGTAAATACGATGTATGACGACATACACAATCCCAAACATTCCTCGATTTAGTCTCGTGCAAGGTTTGTTTTTGTTAAAATTGGTTGACCAATCAGCTATCGGCAAATTAAATTCGCGAAACTCGTAAGCTAAGCCGACATCCATTACGCATTAATTAATTCACATTTGCATAATAATGTGTTGCCGAACGTAACCCAACTTTGAGATACTGGCTCAAGGTTTCGCATCTGGATAAATGACCCAGGGGTCTCATGAAATACATTATCTTTAATCCGTATAAATTGAAGCAACACGTACTATATTTCACAAACTTGCGCACTAAACCAAGCAACTTATGAATAAACTAAGAATATTAGCCGTCAAAGTAATTCAATTTAAGTAAATCATATACTCGTAGCACCAACGCTCTGTTATAAAGATTCTAAGTGTTTAAAATGGTTAACCTCATGCGGCTTTGGAAAGAGAGACGGAACTGTGAGTTGCAGAAAGTGCCTTGATTTAAGTATTATTTCACGTTTGCTCATTGTCGTGCTAACATGACAGTGTTAATAAAGGTGCACAATTTAACAATTAACACTTTATTTAAAGTAGAGGTTTTTCCTGCTTCATGCTCTTGATTTACAACGACTATAAACTTTATGAAATCGTTTGTATCTGTATATTTTTATATTAATGTGCTGTACTCGTATCGAAGCTTTTAATGTAATGGAAGCTTCATGACATTAATTACCACCACAACCTTGATACTTATCTACTAATAATTACATGAGTATTAGCTGTTGTAATAACATTTGTATTGTGTTCAAAGTAAATTGCTTCGAGGAGAAAAAGCCTGTAGCGTGTTATTGCGAATTATATTGCTTTGATATGGATTGTTAGACGTTGTATTAATTATCAAAAATATATTAATGAATGTATGTCATGCCACCTGTTCACTGTTCTACGTTTCATCACGTGTCTTCTCTCAAAATAAAATTTTATGAATGTAACATTTGCCACGCCTTAGAATCCATCGTGAAAAATTCCATTGTATTGCCCTCACCGTTTTGCGAAGTGGTAATTAACCAATGCACTAAAACACTGGATTAATGTAACAAAATTCTGAAAACTGAATTCTCGGCGGCGTAAAACAATTGTCCAACTCATTATTCCAATTACATTCCATACATGGTTACAAATTAAAGTCTGCATATTATTTAGTAATAATGGAATTTTTCGCTTCTGTAAGATTCATGACACCCCAGAGGATATGTCGAGCCATGGTGCTCATAATCCATTACAGAAAAAAACGCCAAAAATTTTAACAGTAACACAACTTTTTAAAATGGTTGTATTGTTCCTAATAATTGAGTTAATTCATAAATAATTTCCATCGTACCCTTATTATCTACAAATGGAAACACAACAGCAGTCATAGATCAAATAAAAAGCGTTTGCCTTGTGAACATCAAGAGAAATTGGAATTTTTATCCAATCTGAGTACCTACCTACGAATGAACGTAAGCTTCGCTTAAAAGAATACGCGCGAAACGATTCCGGTTCACTGCAGAGCCGATACAATTCCATGTCATAGCGCTATTGGCGTCTGTTCTACGCTTTTATCGATCAAAAAAGCAAAACTTGATTTATTCACTACGACGACAGTATAGGGCGGCTGATGCTTTGTCCATTATTTTGAAAATAGTAACTATAGTGAGTAATCGAAACGGTACAAAACGAAATTTGAAATGATTTAGTTTGACACCGTTTGACTCCTCCTACTGTTCTATCAAAAGGGTTAAAAATTCGCGTTAGACGATAAGAGCTTATTAAAAATATGATGATTTTAAACACGAGGGTAATGTAAAATATAAGAGTACGTATAATAATGTCAAATTCACATCGAAACGAAGCAACCGATCAACGTGATTTTGGGTCCGGAGAGAGAGACATAACTTACTATTTCCGTTTTTGCCAACAATGCCTCATTTCCACAATAAAACACGTTTAAATTAAATAAGCGCTGTAGATGGCGTTCGGGCGCAATAACGATTGCGTGTGAACAGAATAACTTCTCTTGACTCTTGAAATAAATACGTGTAGCTAAGACCGATACTGGTATGACCATTTAGAATATCGACATCGCATTGCTTGTACATGTCTGCAGCGCGACCGTATCGCAGATAGCAGTGAAATTGGTGACTGGAATCGGAACACCTACTACGGTTGAAATGCATTGTAATTGAAAGACTTTTTATTTTTGGAACACTCTTTTAGGTTTCTCCTTTCAATTTTCTTCTATTTTATTGCTATTATGTTTTAAATTAAGTATCTGAGTACAGTTAAAATACGATGAAATTGTTAATAATACATACGAGTATCATGATAAAGGTTGTGCTTTTACCTAAATTAAGTAAACTAAAATCTACCGGCATTATCGGAACCCAATACATCAATACTTTTCATAATCTTTATTTAAAGCATCTGCAAGCCAAAACTATTAAATTTCTGATATTTGTAATAAGCCCGGTTAGAGGACAAACAAATTTGCTAATCACACAAATGTTAGTCTTGGTTGGGAATCGAAACGAATTAGTCCAGCAGGCAGGATATCTAGCCATCAGACTAAGAAGCCGAGAGTAACTAAGATCACAACAAGCGTTCTGTCTACCAACATTATAATAGTGTGCAAGCAGACACGACAACATCACAGTGCGTCCGCGTAGCCAATTGCAATCGAATTTCCCATCTCATTTTCCTGTTTCCGTTTCATTTTCGAAACGCAAGCGAAATTAAGCGTTCTATCGAACGCGCTATTTATAATTTTCCGTCAGTCTTTTGCTTTGATCATGACGGATAGCGAGGTTCACTTACCATAATCCATCATTTACTTGTCATTTAGTTACAAGTACTATTCTAAAAGAATGACTACAGCTTGGTCGTCAAACTTAATTAGTGTACGTTTTTTAAGTAGCTTGGAAGCAGATTACAGATAAAATATCTGCGCAGTAAAAGGCTACTTAAAGGCGGTTTTCGTTGCTGCCAGAGTGAAAGCTTGAACCATCCAGCCAGGGACCCCGCGAAAAACAACGATAAGTGTGAAACCGTTGTAAACACATAGATAAGTGTAAACACATAGAGAAGTGTAAACACATAGAAAAGTGTAAACACATAGATAAGTGTAAACACATAGAGAAGTGTAAACACATAGAAAAGTGTAAATACATAGATAAGTGTAAACACATAGAGAAGTGTAAACACATAGAAAAGTGTAAACACATAGAGAAGTGTAAATCCATAGAGAAGTGTAATTACATAGAAAAGTGTAAATACAGAGAAGTGTAAACCCATAGAGAAGTGTAAACACATAGAGAAGTGTAAACCCATAGAGAAGTGCGTTTGTCAGAGTAATCCGAAAAGGCGCTGTAGAACACCGATTCGTTCGATACAGATGCTGAAGAAAGCCACCACGAGGATTTTATTGGGTAAAAAACGCATATAATGCCTCTTTCACGGCACCGCTGAAAGTTCCCTCGTGTCCGTGACCAAAAAAAGGTTTCTTAATTGTTATATAGATTTGTTATTGGGTGTCAATGTAGGCTAATGAAAATATAAGTGAATAATGATATAATTAGGAATGTAGGAGCGATCGCGTCAAGCATGGCGCCGCGCCCCGGGCTGGACACGTCTGCAGCGTCCACTCCGCCGACGGCAATCGAATTTCCAATTTCGTACTCGTGTTTCTGTTTCCGAACGGAACCGCAATCGTTCCAAATGCGATTCGTTCGAACGTTCCATTTTTAATTTTGCATCGCTGTTTGAAAGCGGATAGCGAACTTCAGACATGACTCGCGTGATAAAATTCGTTTGAAATATCTATACAAGTTCGTTTACTTAAAGATGTAAATTATGCCGTTTTTAGAATCAGATAGTCTCGAGGCATTTTCATTATTATTGCTAATAAATTTTCTTTCAATAAGAACAGGCGATCTTTATTACGAGGTAAAAAGGATAAGTTATTTTCTTTTTAAGCCTTTTTTCTTTCATTGCCAGATACAAGTCGTTTCTCATAAGACGTCAAAGCCATAATTACCATTAGAGCTCAATATGAACAACTTCTTAATCACGATATTTTCTTTACCGCTCCAGTGAAAAAATGTTTTATCTTAAAATGTTTTTGTAAGGACAGAGCATCATTGCTTTTCTGATATATTAAACTCCTTTCCATTTTATAACATAATATTTATTTTTGTAAACCGTCGCAATATAATTATATTAACCCCTAAACAATGTCTTCCGAACGACCCAAATACCAAAAGTTTATTACCTAAACACCTCTCTAAACAATTCACACCCAAAACCATTCAATCATTCAGTTCCTCGCAACATATTCACTCATGTGTCCATTAACAAATGAATACTTATTACGAAACCAAATTTTGTTTCTACATCAAATACCAAATAGAATTATCTTAGGAATTCCATTTCCTTGCATAAACGAGTATCTCTTTCACTTTGTAAATTTTTATAAAAAAATTTAAAATTTTATAAAAATTTACAGTTTTATAAAAATTTACAAATAATTTACAAAATTTTATAAAAATTTACAAAGTTAAAGAGATACTCGTTTATGTAAGGAAATGGAATTCCTAGGATAATTCTAAAACCATAAGAAATGTTAACAGATCAATTATTATAGTTACTTTCACAGGTCACTCCAGCTTGTTGCTAATAAGTATACTTATAAAACCTTGAAACAGACTGTGACTTCTTTTAATTTCTTGCGCATTTCGTAAACGTTAGTCACAATGATATTGCTAAGTCAAATATTCTGTACTCTTGACAAATTATCGGCCAATGTTAGACATAGCGACCATTTAGTGCCTATAGCTCCCTGGGCACCTATAAAGATACCAGATGTGCATTGATATTGGACCTGCGTTCGCCATGCTTCATATTATAGTATGCTTAAGTCATGTTGAACTGTTCAAACATAGCATCCCGATGAATATTTTTTTATTTATTTAATTTATCGTGCATTTAGTTACAGACAATGTTAGATGTTGCTTAATTGTATATATTCGTAGTCCTTAAATGCTACTTTCTCAGGCATATACGCTTGTTAATTTTAAAATAAACTTACACATTTAAAATTTCGGAAATTTAAGAGACAACTCAAAATATCAGATTAAAATTCTAGTTGTTTTGAGTTCTCTGTCATTCATATATGTAGATTAGAGCTACAAAGTATTTCATGTACAAGTGATTTTCTGTATAGTTTATTATGTATGTATTTATATTTTATTGTTAATTTGTATAACAAGAAAAAGCGGCTTTAGGTTTAAAAATATAGGTATATCATGAAATATGTGATTCTGTGCTGAATGGCGTAAACGCAATATGGAATGCTACCACTGTTTTTTTGAAAAATTCGTTAATTTACTGTGACATTATTACCTATTAGGAATCAAAAGGAATAAAATAAAAAACTCATAATTGTCCGTTTAGTTATATAGTTAAGAAACACGCTGTACATTTATATGCTTATAAAACTTTCATTACCGGAGAATTTATCGCCATAGTTAAGTGGAAGACTAATAATGATTTTACTCGTTAGCAGCGTTTAACTAACAGTGCAAGAATATGGTCACTTTTATTTTGTTGTTTGTGTAATAAATTAAGCGTCTGTCAGTAGTTATTGGAAAGCAGAATCGATACTAAATACAGTTGAAACTATGTATTACTCAAATTAGCTTACCCATTAGTCGCTAGACTTTTAACATGATTCAATTACCTATATTTGATATATATGTAAATAAATCGCAAATCGTCCTAATAAAGAGTAATTGGTTTAACCAAAGCAATAACACTGAATGTAATAACACTATAAGCAGTGATAGCCTAGTGGTTTGAAATTCAGTCTTCCACTCGGGAGGTCTGGGTTCGATCCCGGCACGCACCTATGATTTATTACGTGCGATTTATAACTGAAATTTAAATATCACTCGCTATAACGGTGAAGGAAAACATCGTGAGGAAACCTGCGCACACCTTAGAGATGTATAAAGTATATAGTATTTTCTGAGGTGTGTGAAGTCTACCAATCCGCACTTGGCCCGCGTGGTAGACTATGGCCTAAATGGCTCTCACTATGAGAGGAGACCCGGTCCAGCAGCGGACCATAAAAAGGGTCGAACAACAACCTATATTTGATACATAAATAAATTGAAAATCGTTCTAATAAACAATAATTGATTTAACCAAATGTAATAACACGAACTAAATTAAATGGTAGTTGAATTTCAAATACCCGTTTCCTCATTTCAGTTTCCTAACACTTATATGATCAGATATTATTTTGTGCCTATTAAACATTTTCCCCTGGAGATATAAATTGCCATTGCTAAGCGTCGCTAATGAAGACTTATGATTAATTTGCTAATTAGCGGTGCTTGACTAAGACCACAAGATTACAGGTGCGTAGTACCTACATATTTCCGTTGAGCCTAAATAATTGTTTGTCAGTTGTTTACTTAGTCCTATTTACAATTCCGCTCAATATAACTGTAACTATTAAATAAAATAGAATCACATTGTTTATTTATTTATAAATCAAGCGTTTATTTATAAATCAAGGTTATTGTAATTATAACAAATTAAATTATGATTTAATTAATTATGGCTGGGTTATAATTGTAAATAAATTTTGACATTAATTTCATTGCGAATATTTGGATCTAAATCTGCTTAGGACTTGTATTGTTTATTGTCTAATTAGAAATTTTATTATTATCTACAACTCTTCAGTGGTAGCTTTATTTGTGGTTACAGCCTTCCAATCCGAGATTGCGGGGTTCGAATCCGGCAAATCCTTGACTTTCGGTAAGCTACGTGCATTTTTAAGTTTCAATACGATTTGGTATAACCAAGAAAAAATACCTATTTATGGATAAACGAGAATTTTTTTATGAAAGAACGAGGCAAATCTTATCACTTCATCAATCAACCTTCAGAAGTCCACTGCAGGATACAAACCTGTAAACAACGCCATTCCACTAGATCTTGAGCCTCAATATTTTATTAAACAGAGTGTTTACTAAGATACAACTAAAAAAATTACGCCTCCGAGATTAATAAAATAGTGAAAGAACTTTTAAGAACAAGGAATTTAACTTACAGATAGACGTTTTACAAACTAAGAAGTGATTTTAAATCAGAGCTCGCGAACAGATATTAAATTCGCATTTCATAAATCAAAGTGGGAGAGGAATTTTTTTCGCCTCTTTATTACACAGATGATTGAGTAACAAGAGATCATGAATAAACTTCAGCGCTGGGTATTATGGTAAGCGTTACTAGAGTGAAGGACGGTACACTGAAAGCTAAGTAGGAATGGGAGGAAATTTATAGAATATTATAATTCTATATTTGAATCTTTGAACACGAGTTGTGAAGCGTTAATATTGTCGATAATAGCAATAAACATTCGAGAACTCTTAGCTTTAATGAGTTAGAATATCGTAAAGGGTTCTTCATTGGAGGTCCTTGAAATGGTTCATAATTATGTATGCTTTTATTTTATACCGATTTCGCTTTGAGTAGTACTTGAGTATAGCTTCAAGAGCAGTATCAATCGGATTAATAATTAAAGGTAATAATTGAACAAAGTTGTTATCCATTTCCTTTTAGTTTCAACAACAGATCCTTTCCCGGTATAACATGAACTCACGAGACTTTAAACGTTGTCATTCAAATGACGAATGTCACTGCTATAGTAACGGATATTCCTAAACTGAACGGTATTGTATGTGACAATAGCAGTAGAAGAGTAAACTATAACCATCCATCTAACCATCTCAACCACTAAGCTATCACACACAGTGATGGCTCTGTGGTTTGGATTGCAGTATCTCACTCCAAAACCCGTGGTCCAAATACTGGCATGCAACAGATTTTAGTAATGTAATGTACTTTTTGCAACTCAAAAATAAAACATGACTTTATGTAAGGATTAAGGAAAACATCGCGAAGAAACTTGCACATCTTATTATCTGTACTAATGTGTGCGGACTTATCACACATATACAATATAAAATGTGGAAAATAAATGAAAGCAATGTATAAATGTATAATTTGTGAATAGAAGTTGAGTAAGACCGCTAATAATAAACCATTAATTAATGACTTGGTATAAGTCAACAAACATAGTACATATTTATATGTTCGGAAATAATTCGCATTATTATTGGACAAAAAGGGAACGATTCGTTTTTCAGTAAAACAAAATATCAGAGTGTTTAAAGCTATTCAATTAAATGAAAGAGTAAATGGAAAAACACATACGAAAAAATTTCCACATGAAAAGTCTGATTTCCTTTTAATTAACGGCGCCTAGCAATGTTTTCAATACATCTAACGAACTGACCCCTTTGCTTTCCGTGTTAAGCTTCCACGTACTCGTAAATATGTGGGTTTTGTGAAGGCAACTTTAGTACGTGTATATTAATACTAGTTGTCACCTGCAGCTTCAGCAATCAGTCTTGCCCGCCGTAGAGAACATCTATCCTATATTTTCTATCAATCTCAATGGTAAGAGATCATCCTGCCGATTCTCACAAAAATTTGTCTTTTGTCAAATTTTTTGACAAATTGTTTACGGGTTTAATAAATACGTTTCCGGAAGCAAACCAAACGCAACGATTCACTGTATTGATTCAAACTCCACATAATTTTCGTTTGTTTTTCGAAATACTTGAGCTCTGATCGGTTTTACCATGTTTTTATTAATCCACTTTGGATCTCGTCTGTTCGAGTGGAATTCGAAATGGATTAATATTGCTTTGGTGTATTTGAAGTTCTTCTAGGGAATCTTCTAATTTATTTTTATGATATTAACTTTTGAGTGCTGTATGTCAATATTCTTCATAAGACTTTATCAATTGTTTTTAAAGGGTTTTTTTTAATAACTTTGAAACTGTTTGACGTAGACTTGATTAATTATGGATTTTTTATACTTACGTATTTACTCCGATGGCTTAGCGACGCAATATTTTGGCGTCCAATACGCGATTTATTTTGGTTTGCTATGGTTCGGCGGGATTTCACGCCAATAGAAGCTTCGTGAATTCGTGAAGGTCCGATTCCAACACTTAGTGCAGCTATTCGGAAATCACCTTACAATCGTAAGTACCAAACGAGCATACATATAAAGGCTTCTAAATAACACGCACAATTATAATTGCATTTGTGTTTTGCAATAATAAAGTGGTCACGCGATGCTTGACCGACTTTCCCAATTGAGAAAAGTTGTTTAAACGTGTATTAAATTCTCACCTAAATGTCATTAGCGTTAAGTGCATTTAAAATACAATTTGAATTCGTTCCGTGATGAAATAAATGATTGTTTTTATTATATTTTTATAGCAAAATTAATTTCACAAAGGTATTGAAATCTTGCACAGGAAAAATATTTGCAGTGAGTGTGAGTATAACGTTGTTTATTAAATAGGTATATCTATGTATTGTGAACTTTATACGTACGTCTTATCAGCTGCTGAGTTATCATTATACAAGTAGGTATCGTCTGTTTTGTGATAACAAGATATTACTTTTCGAAAAATTTATTACTATTTTGGAAAGCATCGGCATATGGTTTGGTTTCCATAAAAATTCGTACTACGGCCCAAATGGTTTATATTGCTGTGGAACAATAAAAATATATATATTTCATTGTGCACAGAGTTAAATGTACATTTGAAGCATACTCTAGTAAACATGAAGGATGGCAAAATATTGAGAGAATGAGTAGTCCGTACAAATAAATCAGGCTAGTGTAAAGTTAAGATTCTTTGTTTACAGTTAGATTCTACTTCTGAAACTTCAGATGTCTGAGTACTTAATTCGCCCGGCTTAAAATTTTGACAAGGCAATTTTTCCCGCCGACGACAAAGCGGGCCTTTTCAACTGTCTCCCCGAAGGCTATTCTGAAATTCATCTTAAGGCTTGATTCCACTGCTCCGTTTCGTCCGATATTAATTACGTTTCACGCTAGAGAATAAATACTTGCGTCCTATAGGAATCCAAGACACTTGTATAATAAAATACACAATATTATGTTCAATATAGAAGTGTTTATTTACTTTGTAATTTCTTTTACTTAAGTCATTTTTTATAATACAAAAAATTGCTTGTGTTTTGTAGGTAGGTAAATAGCTATGTATATTAGAGGCAAAAAAGATGGCTATTTAATTTATTTATTAAGATATATTCTTTCAAATATGCCGTATTTCGTTCTCTTTTATTGCTTTCTTCATACATACACGCGATTGACCCATCACCTAGTATCTACCCTACTTTACGTTATTATCTGTTTATGACAAAGTGTACATTTGTATTACACTTATATGATTTCCAAATAAATATAGGACGAAAATTGTAAAAGAATTATTCCATGGATACAGTGACGTAGCGTCGTACCGAGAACGGACCACAATTACTATTGCCTTTGTTATCTGAAGGAGTTTTGAAAACATCCTCATGAAATTCTTACAGATAGTTCTCTTCAATTTGCTTCCATCTCACTTCCTGTGAACGTCCTGCGATTGTAAAAATTTCTTCCTCTCGGCTCCGTTGAAAAATTACTTTGTCTCGCAACGGTTTTTTTCTGGCATTGTTCTAGAGATATTTGTGTGAAGAATCAGGCTTCGCGGCGAAGAATTTCATTTTAGAAATTTAAAGTTTCTTTTGAATAAAGCTCCCTAGCTTTATTCACCATAATAGTGGTGCAATGAAGTTTCATGACATATCATAAATTTATGATAGACAGCGAGAAAAAACTGACTAGGAACATTGTTACGGTTGTGTTCATAGGATTAAATAACAATCGTCTTAGAAATTCTCTCCTGTTTGTCTGATTGTCCGTAGTATTTTAAATAAGCCGAATTTTTTAACATTTCCGATAATTATTAAAAATGTACAAAATTTCCTTTAATTTGGAATTAAGACAAGACGTGTATGTAAGGTCAGCCAGGTAATTCGATTGGTACACGACCACAAGAAACTCGCGTAATAAAAAAATTAATAAGTATTCAAATAAATTCCGCTGATCCGGAGCCAATTATAACAAAAGTATTATTAGCCTATCTTGTGTTTGTAATAAAATTATTTATATACTTTCCTAAGGTTTCGACAGATACTTGAGTACCGTTAAAGTACGAATTTAGGGCAAGATCTATGCATTAACCACAGCACAAGATGATCAGTAAGTTAGTATAGAACAACAATTGAAATATCAGCCGACAAATAATATTAGGTAATTAAATGCGTGGTCTTTGTCCTAACCGGTCAGGTAATAAATATGTTTATACCCATACTGTAAAATACTTATATTGATATGTGTGAAATGTATGAGTATTTTATAAGTATGTATCCTTGTATGGAATTATTCCAGATTATTATGATTAATATTAGCTGTTGTTTTCAGTATGTCGTTCACGAGTCTTATGATGCATATTCTGCAATGTTAATACATTGAAGAGTATGACTTAATAGTCATAGAGCTTCATTCGCTGTACTGATTTTTATTCACTATGTCCAAAACACGCAAAACCTACAAATTTCGGATCGTCCTACAAAGACACTCTCTGTGTTTCTCTCATTTCGAATTTATTTGGAGTTTCTTTATTTTGTTTAATTTAAAAAGTTGGATTGATGTCCTCCGGGTGGCCTCAGATCACTCCAATTTCTTGCGAAAATTTGGGTGAAAATTATGGCTCTTTGTGAAGCTGCATTTACTCCTTATATTTGTAAGTATATAAGCTTTTGCATATTTAAAATAACAATGCGGTTCATATTTTTGGTCAATATATCAGCTTGAAAATTTGTAACAAAGTTTTTTTTATTAATTTCGTATTTTATTTCTTTTATCATTTTATAAGAAAGGTGCTTTGATATAATTTACACTATAGTATGGACTATTTAAGTCTATACTATAGTGTAAATTATATTCAATCACTGGTTGTAAATACCAAAAAAAAACATTTCGACAATGTAGATTCGAATTATCTGCCCTCAATAGCAAGTATTGGGGTTAATATCCCACAGCTGTTCGCATTAAAAAATAAAAGACGCAAATCGGCTTCCCCGGGATGATCCTTATCGCCTAAGTTGGCTTTGGAAACCGCAATTTGGGTACGAGTATTTATTTCTACAACAAGTAAAATTCTTATTGAGAGAAATCGCCAGTACTACTAACAATGGCTTGACCTAATCATTGTGTCGTATGTTTTGAATAACGAACGGATATGCGACCCCTATATCGGTCCACTGGTGGACATATCCATGTATGTAGGTACTCGTGTATAAAAATGAATCACTGAAATGTTTGTACGCGCATAACTTCCAAACGACTGCACCAAATTGGATAAATCTTTGTTTTATGTGTTCCTTATTGCTAGAAGAAGGTTTGTATGAAAATATATAAAAAAAAAATATTTAAAAATGAAATAGGGCAGATCAAAGTCTGTCCGGACAGTTAGTATGACAGTTATATATAAACGTTTTATTGTTGTGTTGTC
>DWGJ01003045.1:0-14197 GCA_018246895.1 Aspitha aspitha aspitha | reverse complement strand
CCATTCGGCCCCAAGGGGAGGAAACAGCTTTCGATAAAAAAAAAAATCATCAAAACCGGTCCACCCAGAAAAAAGTTATGAGGTAACAAACAAACAAAAAAAAAAAAAAAAAAAATACAGACGAATTGAGTACCTCCTCCTTTTTGAAGTCGGTAGAAAATAGATAGTTTTTGTTCAGATATTAAATCACTATAATTGCAGTTCATCATTATTATTCAGTAATAAACAAAATAACTGGTAATTAATTCCGGTATTAATATGATTTACCTTATTTTCTAAAATAATATTTTATTTTACGTACGAACTATCCGTGCCAGAGCTGATTGCTTTAACATCATACATTTGATTTAGTCTTGATCCAGATTATTTTTAAAATTTGTTTTCACAAATTGTTAAGCAGAGTTGTATTCTCGCAAATATGTGTGCGAATTCAAACATGTACGAGTTTTATTTAAGTTTAAACAGAAAGACCATAACAGCAGCTCTAAAATGCTATAAAGTACCTAGTCATCTTTTAACTATTGGTTCCCTATATGTATATTCCCATAGGTTCAAGAAGTTTAGAATTGATTACCCGCTTATTGCTTATTGATTATCCTTTCTGTTTAAGCCCCATCAGGTTGGACAATCTTGTAGGTTTTATGAGCATGATTTATTTCCGTATCGAAAAGTCCTTCAAAGGTAATTATCACTTACTGCAAGGTCCGTCGTAAAGCACTTGAACGTCACGCCTATGACGACAGGCCTCTAACTGCAGTTTGCAACGGTTGCCGTACGAGATGCCGTCAGAGCCGCATACAGGAGCGAACTCATTGGAACAGCGAGGACATCGACACACGCCTCGCCCGCCTGACGCCACGCACTCGCCGCCATGCGGACACACGCGACCGGCACATACGCCGTTTGATCCTTAAAAAAGAAGAAATTGTCACCTTTTAATTAAGAAATACTTTCATGATTAATCCCTTCTGTAATACCACAAAAAGGTCAGCAAGATTAAATAAACACTCTAATTGAGAAAATTACAAATAAAACCAGTCCGTAAAAAGACAAGATCAAAACCTATTCGTATACGTGTAAGCAACGTGGACAATGACGCTTACCGCAAGCCCCAGCATGAACGACCTTTAGCTCTCTACCAACAAGACAGCCAGCGCGCCTTAGTTCGCATTCGCTGTCATGCGTGCGGCCATCCGACCCGCATACCGGCCTCAGCACCGGCTCGCAGGGCGGCGGGCACGCGCACACTGCCCCGCTGCCTTCCACGCGACACTCAGCCCCGTGTCTGCATTCTACCTCTGCACACGGATTTACGCCTGCCAAAAATTTGTAAACGTTCATTAAATTAAAAATTGTTAGAAAATAGTCGCTGTTTAATGAGCAAGAACTCAGTTTGACGAATTGAATTGTAATATTTAATTCGACATATATTAGGTACTCGATTTTTATGAGTAACAGAAGGAAAACATGATATGTAGGTACTATTCAACTCACCAGAACTACACTGTCCTTTGAAAATGATCCTCAACTGCTTCCTAGCACGACAAGATTCGCGGTGCATCTGACACTCGTTGGAGTAGGTTTTCCCGTCAGAAGCACAAACTGGCGAAAACTCAAGAGGACAAGGTTCGGCGCAGCGACAAGATGGCGCACGTCGCTCGTCCAGTTGACACACCTCGGGATCAGGACAGGTAACCCCCGCACAAGGATCTTAAAAATAATGTATAGCATAAAATATTTAATTATGAAAATATTTCATTAGAACTGAATGTTAAACTGGTAGAGAATGCTCCTAGCATTAAGTTCGCCTTTTTGTACTTAATCTTAGGTAATTTGCATATAAAGAATAAATAAATAAATAAAATAAAATGTTTTTTTAATGTTAGAACAGATGTACCTATATAGTAATACCCATTTTTTTATCAAATCCAAGGGCTGAGTCACGAAAATGCGAGTTGTTGTTCGACAGCTCACGTTCTAATCAACTTTGGAAACCACTGACTTAAGGTAATGCTTGAGATATATACCTACGTACCTACTAATATAATAGATATACTAATAGATATACGTTAAGTACCTACTCACCACATTTACCAAAATATTTGAAAGTTATATTAGTGCTGGATTCACAGGCAGCACGTCGCATTTCACATTCTCCCGGATAGTCTCTCGCATCGCTAGCACATAATGCTCTGGAGCCCTCATGGTCTCCGTAACTGGGGCAGGAGGTAGGACACTCGCACTTGTAAGATCGCCCATCGACTGTGGGCCGACAAAGCTCCCCCGGGCCGCAAGTTACGCCGCGACACGGATCCGGCACGTCTACCACAACAGGCACTTTATTTCAATTGACTGCAACAAAAATTGTTTTCCCCCAAACTTACACTGTCACGAGTATCAAGAGGGAAATAGCATATTATACAAAAAAGACATGCATTAATTTTAGACTGCAGTGATAGCACGCGTGTCCTAATTATGCCATTCTCAGAATACAAACCCAAATGCACAGGAAAACTTACACCTTAAGCTAAAATAAAATTAACCATTGGGGAAAAAATACTCTTACCACTGGGAAATAAATAGCAACCGTATGCAGTTGCAACCAGGAAACATAACAATGCCGTGTGAACTTTCACCATTGCCTGATGTACTTCGCTGCGCCTTCTTGCTTCTGCCATCACACATTGTACTGCATTCGAGCCTCCCTTCAACAACAACTTTCTTAAACCCATTTATTTCATTCTTCTACAATTCAGAATTACAATAATCTCATTTAATAATATTACTACTTACCTAAAATGGACTCAACTTTTTTCCCCAAAATGTTTATAAATTTTTATAAGGTACTTTCATACAAGATTAATGTAAAATAAAATATACTAAATTACTATAAAATATTTTTAATATCTTCTAATTAAATAATCATGATTGATTCTCCATTAAAACAATGCCAGAAAAAGTTATTCTCATTTATTAAATTATTTTTACATAACTAAAAATTATTACAATGTACATTAAAATTACAATAAACCAACTGTATCTAGATAAGTAGTTTTAAAAGCAACAATTGTTTCTTTTCGCCTCTCAAGAACTTACTCAAACCTAACAGTAGATGAATAGATCACTTTCATATTGATCTTTAATCAATAAACACACTAACGTGTTTACATTACTGTCATATTATGTATCAGCTTCAAATTTAATTAAATGAACCCATAATATTATAAAAATGTATAAAAATGAACTTACCAACCACATCTACGAATACTGCTACAGAGAAATAAGTACGTTAAATTTATAAGTGTCTTCGGGATAACAATACTTGAGAACACTAAAAATGAAACAACTATTTCATTTGGTACCCATAGAACAACTTTACAAGGGCACTGGAACTCCTAGACTGAATGAAGCTGTGGACATTCAACAGAACATTGCGAGACCTGCGCAGTAGGCACTCCGTAGTTCAACTAATTCCATGAAGAACCAATACATAATATCAATATTTTTACATAACAGCATTTACGTCATATTTGAATTCTAACAAATAAATGGTTTGAAAATATGTACAAACATTTCCCTTAAGCCCCGAAGGCAAATGTTGTGATGAACTGGGATGAAAAATACTAACGAAAACATTTAAGATATTTATGGTCAATACCCGCCCACCTACGCATCATTATTCAATATAATTACACATACGTAGTCTGTTTACTGATGACAAACCTGACTTTAATGAACGTTCGATCTGCTACAAAATTACTCGTACAAAATGTCGCACAAGTTGTCTCAAATTAAACACGGAAACACTACATGCTTTAATGAACAATCTTGTGCACCGCATTATGTGACAAATATGTATTTAAGCACCCTATTACGTAATCATGTCATATATAGGTACAACTGGAGGGAACCATCCATTATTATTATTATCCATTATTATCATGATTATCCATTATTATCATTATTATCCATTATCCATTATTTCGATAACATTCTATTAACAAGTGTTTCTAGACATCGTATTTTACTTTTTTCCTTCATTGTTTAGATAGGTTATGCAAGTCTTACCTCAAATGACTCGGTACTCTAAGTAGGTATTTTTTTTCGAATTCTTCCATCATGAGAACGTTGGTCTCTTAGCTTAGCGTATGCAAAGCTGTGAAATCATCACAGCTATAAGGATGTATTATGGTAGTCTGATTATGGAACCTCCAGTAGCTAGCATGATCGAAAAGCCTATTTCAGTAGGTATCATTTTGTCGTACATACGCACTTATTATGCGCTATTTGGTTGATTGCATGAGCTCAAAGTACTTATGAACCATAATAACAACTTTCTTGGAACGCTGGTGATCGTCAGTTCAGTTTAGACTATTTATTGACGCCAATAAATAGGCATATTATATTACGTATATTATACATACGTTCATTCCGGAAAGTAACATGGTAAAAAAAATAATAACACGTAAATCAACTTTAATAATGTTTATTATCATGGTATACACCATTAAGATGCTTTGACTCTTATTACACTCGTTTATGTAACAGAGAATAAGACTTTACATAATGTATAAAAATAGGACTGAAGAGCCCTAGCAGGACCCTGAAATGCATGTATAATGAGAAATGAATTACAAATCAAACACTCTTTCCTCCCCACTGCTAAAATGCAATGACAATATTTATGTGCCCATATTAAGCTATACAATGTTTTCAACTGCACATGATTTTATTTATATGCAAATCTACTAACAATAGCTAATTTTTGTACATTATCTATTATATATTTATATCACCTGCGCTTCTGTCAAATTAACACCCTAACAAATTGTGGCTGTAAATAAATATTAAAATAGGTTAGCAGATAAAAATACTATTGAAATCGGTAAAATTGGCAACAAAATTGAAATAATATAAAAATTAATGGTATCATCTAAATCTGTACATTAATATTTAATCGGCAGACTCATTAATAAATAAATTTACTATACAGTCTCACTTACAAAACACAATCATAATATTCAATGTTCAGGTCGAAATCGATGCGCTTCGCTTATCACATAGATAAAAACCACAGCACTATTTGTCACTTACACTTTACAGTTTAGGTTAAACCAGCATCCACGGAAAGAGATCTCTACCGACTATGTACATAATAAATGATTAATTACTATATTTACAATTGACTCTTACACATTACACTAAGTGGGTGGTGCCCGACGATCATAGTCCCTTCTGTAAACTTCACGTTCGTAATCTCGTTCATCGTACGCGTATTCAGGTTGCGCGTAACCACGCCAATCGTCGGGATACGCGCGCACGGGTGGGAAGCCCATACTGCTGGCCATCGCTGCGCCGTCATAGTACGCGTTGTATGGACCACCCATAGAAGCATAGCTTCCAAACCTTCAAATAGATTAATGAACTTAATTTTTTTCGTAGTTAAAAATACCTTCAACCTGGGTTAACCGATAGAAAATGTCATGTGACATAATTCCGATTTATTGAACATTTTAATAATTAAAAAAATATACACATTATAGAACATGAGTATACATATATATGTGTATATATGAGAATCACATTTATAAATCAAAACTTATAAGTTAATAGCAACTTATTTACAAATGAAAGATTTACCGTCTTTTATCGTGAGCGCGTGGGTTACGGTCGCCGCGGTACTGGCGCGGGCCGGGGTAGGCGGGCGGCGTCCAGGCCGGGTGCGCGGGGTGCGCGGGATGCACCGGGTGCACAACGTGCTCGGCATGCGCGTGCGGCGGCACATATGGACCGCGTGGTCGCGGGCCAGCGCCCCCGCTGTCACGCCGCGTACGCGACCGGTCCCTATCTCGATCCCGATCCCGGTCCCGCTGCTCGCGATCCCGATCACGGTCGCGATCGCGGTCCCGGTCTCGGTCTCGATCCCGGTCCCGGTCCCTCTCACGCTCCGACCGGCTCCGTTCTCTGTACATCAAATCATCCCGCTTCATGCTTCCATCCCTATCCTTGCGATCCTTGTTCTTGTGCTTATGTCTGTAGATATGGAAGAAGCGAGATGGAGGTGAACATTGGCGGATGTTAGCATGTTAATAGCGTTGACAGTGAAATGAAAGTATGAAAATGTGACTGGAGGAGCAAACAAAAATAAGCGGTTTATGTTAAAAGCTTACAGTTACAGTTACTAAACATGCTCAATGATAGTTATACCTTTCATGGCGTTTGTTTTCTTTTGGTTCAGGATCACATTCACCTTCTTCTAATTTCCTCTTTACGCCAGAGGTGTGGGGGCTCTTATCATTTGTTTTGTCCAACTTGTCCTTATTAATTTTTGATTTTTTCTCCTTTCTGTCAACATCATCATGTCTTTGATCCTTCCTATGTGACTTGAGATGATTGTTTGAATTCACGTTATTTTTATTGTTCGCCTGCAAGTTAATAAGAGAATATGGAAATAATGTGAAATATTTTACATATTATACTTAGTAATGTCATGTTGATTTGTACCTTTACATTTTCTTTATGTTTACCATCCCTTTGTTTGGCTTCAGTATTTTTCTTAAGTCCATATTTGTATAATCTATACAATTGCTTTGCATCAAAATTTGTGAATTTTGACACAAAATACCAAAGATTACTTCTCCATTCCACTTTTTTCTCAGGATCAGGATATTCATCTAGACATATATCTATTTGATTTCCAATTTGCGTAAGACAAGCTCGTGTTCTTGTTACTTGCTCAGATTCATTTAAAGTCTGATCTGGATTATCCAGTGCCCGTAAAGCTTTCTTTACTGGTCTCATTTTTTCTTTGCACTATAAATAGAAAATTGTTATGAATAACAATTAATATATTTATCTAACGTATTAATTGTGATGTTACTAATAACTCGTTTTTTTACATAATAAAAATATCACCTCCTCGAACACTGACGGATCAAGATCACCTAACACTTCTAAAGCCCTTGGTTCATTGTTTGCAGTAAAATGCATTGGCCCCACCGGCTTTTTGCGATTTTTCACTTTATCTCCTTTTGTTCGGTCCTTCCCTTCTTTCCTCGATCGTTTTTTGTCTTTTTCTTTCTTATCATTTGAAGTTTCATCATGTGTTGAAAAATCTGATTTACCCTGTAATTAGTGTACATTTAAATTGACTTGAATTTAGCAAAAAAATTACTGCTAACCTGCTTGTTTGCTACTTTACATGAATTAAATGAATAATTAATAGAACTAAAACATATTGTCTGGATTGGTAACTGATAACCCTACTAAAATATCTTACCCTTGCCGAAGTACACTTATCTACTTATGATAAGTCAATATTCTGATTACAGTTCATGCATTAGTAATATACATTTTAATAGATTTAATTAATATAAGTTACATAAGTTTTGACACTGAGTAATTATGAGTATGTAAGAAATCAAATAATTACATACAATTAAAAAATAACATACTTTCTCAATTTTCTCATTTTTGTGAAGTTTATTAATTTTTTTATGTTCATCGCCTGATGTAGCATCTTCTTCTACAGTGTCCTTCGTCACAGGTTCTTTATTACCACGTTTCATTCGAGGCTTCCTTTGCTTTTGTTTTCCATTCTTTTGATCAAGCAATTTCTTAATAAGTTTTAATAAATATTCTGTTCTTGATTGCAAATGCTTAGCTTGAGGCTTCTTGTCTTCATTTGTAAGTATTTTGTCTCCAATTTCTAAGGAAGAATCCATTTTAATGGCTTCCCATGATCCCATTCCGTATTGATATATTCCAGCTAACAGTTTGGAATCATCTGCTACTCCCCATTCAACATCAAAATTAGCAGGCCTTGTCCTAGAAAACAATAACTTTATGAACACACAATGATTATAAGTTCAAATAAAATGGTTTATATATAATGATGAAATTTATAGAATAAAGTTGTGCATTACATACAATTTGCTTTAACCAATTTACATACAATAATCAGAATAACTTACGCTCTTAACTCAATCTATAGCACTTATTTCATTAAAACTATTTTCCTCCTATTATACACTCTAGCCATACCAAAAATCAAATCAATCTGTTACTCCTTTTTGAAAGAAAGACAAGGCACTTTCACATTTATAATATCATTGTGGAAAGTATGGAGTGACTCAAATCTAAATATAGTTACATTTCGGTATACATACCTAAAGTCTAATTGCCATTTTAACCTTTCTTCTTTAGTATCTGGTAAGAAGTCATCTAAAGGCGCAAGTTCATCAAGACATGCTCCTAACGTTTTTGCGTTTACCGGGACTCCGCCGAGCTTAAATGTTTTTCTTGCATTTTTCCGACCATCACCTTGCTCATCTAAAAAATTGATAGTACTTAAAACAGAGAGTATTGTTTGCTACGCTACTAAGGTATGTTAGCAACACATGTGAAGTAAATTCGTTGCTAAAAGAATTAAATTTAAAAAAAAAGTAATTGCTACTCCCTTTTCTATTTTAATTATGATAAGTAAAAGTTTTTATTATGCCTCTCAATTTGTTTTATGAATAAATAGTTATGTTGTATAGTTTCATATGTTTACCTCAGACAAACAAATTTATAAACTGAATACATTTTGCATTTGAAACAAAATTGTATCAATGTTGTTGTAAGAAATTTAACCACTCCTTTACATTTATATATACATACTTGGGGCGTCAGCCGTCTCATTAAGCACAGTTCTGCATCTCTCTTGCAACACTTCTCCCAATTTTTTAAGATCAGCCAACGGTTTTTCTTGAAGTTCGGCATCACACGCAATACTATCAAGGTGTTTTAGGGGTGCCGAAAATTTCTTAAAGCTTTTGACAAATCGTCGTATCTGTTTTTCAAATAATTAATACTCAATTATCTAAACTCATTGCAAGATGCATACTAAATAAACTTTCAAACCATGAAAGGATTACAAAAGGTAAATCATTGTCATATCAACATTTAAGATTCCAGTTTCTGGATATGTTAAATGTTAAAGCTATAGTCACCACATTGACCAAATATGGATTTTTAAAGTTTTACATGCCTCAAAAACATAAACCTAAGGTGTGCAGATTCCCTTGCGATATTTTTCTGGTGTTAGGGACTGGATATTATACCACTAATTACTGCAAAAGGCAAAATATATCCTCTCAAAAAATATTGTAAAAGTATGTATTATGTACTAGTTTAGATAAATTTTAAAATCCCTATACTATCCCTATATTACTATATTACTCTAATGTACAAACTATACTTGTACAAATATATAAAGCAATTGTTGCACCTCTTGGTCAGTGAATCCTTTAATTTTCTCGCGATGGGAAGCAGGCGGGCGGCCGCGCTTCCGCGGGCGGTCGTCGTCGGCGCTGACGTCCGCGTCGGACACGTCGCTGTCTGCGTCGCCGTCGCCGTCGCCGCCGTCCGCGCCCTCCGCCGAGCCACGCCCGCGACGCTTTCGTCCGCCCTCTGGAAATATCATCACAATATAATAGTCTGCTATCTTAAAGGGGTGCGGGGTCTGTTGAGGTGATATGCATAAAATGTTATGCACAACAAATATGTTGGTTTGTATACTATATTAAGTATATCACAGTTTAACTAAGGCCTTCAAAAGTGTGGTCACTTAATTATCTAGGTAGCCAACCCTTCCATGGTTTAAAAATGGAATGAAACATTATACTAGATCCGAATTCTAATTATGTCCAAAATTTTAGATAAAACACGTTTAAAATGTTGTAATACTCTGTTGCATCTAATTATATTGAATACAATCGAATCACTCTCCTAATTTATTACATATTATAAACTTACTATTATCTAAATTGTTCTGTTGTAAATTCTTTCTCCTCGGAGGTAAATACAAATCTTCCATTTCCTTGGTCTTTTCTTGTTCTGCTATAGTCTTTCTCACATTTTCAGGTATAATATCATCCTGAAACAATAATTATTATTGTAGGTAAATAATATAGAAAATGTACAGTATATAAAATGTAAAACATTTAAACAACGAACCCAATCTTTAGTGTCCTCCTCTCCATTATCTTTTTTAACCTCCATTACAGCTTTGTCTTCATCAAAGGCAAAGCTAGCGACTTTAAATGCGGAAAGTAGTTCGTCGCCTACCATTGAAGGACCCTCGTCTCTGGTTTCGGCACGTTGCAAAATCTCATCAATATCACACTGAAATGTCGTAAGATTAAGAATATAATTTAAATATACAAAACGGTACATGATTATGATTAATTAATAATCGTCACTTACGACAGGCTCTTCATCATTCTCATCATCATCTTTGAACAATTCCTCTGCACCAAACTTTAGTATTGCATTCAGATCTTCTTTATTAAATGGATTATTTGCTGTTGTTGCAGAAGCATCCCTTTTATTAAGTACAGTTCTCCCTGTAGTATCCATACGTTGAATAACTAAATGATCTAACACCATTTTACGTTTGGCTCTCTCTACAATATCCTCTTCAACAGATCTGGCAGTTACCAACCGATAAATGTTAACCTGTTAAAATAATGTTCATAAATAACAACAAATATGCTATGTATGTACGAAGAGTGATGAATGTAAAAGAGGCACATCCGGTTTGTAAGGATAGTGATAGTCAGTGCTTTCTACCTACCCTGTTAGGGACCCGGTGTAAGGTAGCTATATATTAATACTTGAAGCAAAAACTTTGGCCCCCTTTTTTACAAAAATATGAGTATGAAATTTGGTACACTTATAGTTTATGTATAGAGGAAGTGCAGTAATGCTTATAAAGTACATTAAATGAATAAATAAAACATTACATTACATTTACACATAGACAGTACGAAAGGTTATTAAAATTGCATCATCACCTGATTCTTTTGACCAATTCGATGGGCACGTGCCTGAGCCTGCAGGTCATTCTGTGGGTTCCAATCCGAATCAAAAATAATAACTGTGTCAGCGGTAGCCAAGTTAATACCAAGACCACCTGCTCTCGTGGATAATAAGAAACAGAAATCTTGTGAACCCTCAGCATTAAAATGATCAAGAGCTTGCTTTCTCAACTCTCCTTTTATACTGCCATCAAGTCTTTGGAAAGGAAAATGCTTTCTTTGTAAATACTCGGCTAATATGTCTAACATTCTGACCATTTGAGAAAATATAAGCACTCTATGGCCAGTTTCTTTTAACCTACATAGCAGTTTATCCAATAACAATAATTTTCCAGAGCCTCGTAATAGTTTCTGTAAGTAAAAAGACAATAATTGAATTTGAATTCAACTATTAAGCAAGAAAAAAACTGTGAATTCTATAATCATTTCATATTACCTCTACAGCGTCCGTTGTCGCCAATGAGGCTCGTGACTCAAAATCTTCAGGTTTTGTCAATAATGCATGGTTACAACATTTTTTCAGTTCTATAACAATATTGATAAACGAATTAATGGAACCCTTTACTCCTTTTCTCAAAGCACTATAATTTTTTGTAAGGATCCATTTGTAATATTGTTTCTGTATTGACGTCATTTCTACCCTCAATATTTGCTCTACCTTAGCAGGCAATGATTTTTCTACATCTTTCTTCTGTCTCCTCAAAATAAAGGGCTCCAATTGTTTATGTAACTTTTCATAACCTTTGGTTGCCGCATCTTCATGATCTTTCTCAAATTCTTCCCATGATTCAAACCTACAATAACAGTTTATTAAAGACAGCCAAGCAACAGCCGACATCATGAGTCGATGATGGCACAAGGTTCATTGCACAAAAGATAACCCATTTCTAAAAAAATTTAAGAGGACAAACCAACAGTTTCTTGTACCAGACAAAACTCCGATGACTGCCTACTATGTTTACAATTATAATTATCGCCTACAAATAGTAACAGAAGTAGCTTAGAAAATGTAAATTTTTTGGACTACAGTATTGTTAATGATTCATACTATTAAATATACATTTATATGATCATCAAAATGAATTAATACTTACTTATAAGGCATTATAAAATGTAGAAGGGCCCATAATTCTTTAAGTGAATTCTGTAAAGGTGTGCCAGTCACTAATAATCGGTGATTTGTGTCAAACTCTTTCAAAGCCTTGTATAGTAGAGAATCATCATTTTTTAGCCTGTGAGCTTCATCTACTAGTAGACATGCCCAGCTGAAAGATCTCAAAAATTGCCTATCTTTCAGTAAAATTTCATAAGTTGTTAGTATAGCATTAAATTTTAATCGTTTCGAACTAGCAAAACTCCACTCAAATTGTCTGATCTGTAAATTAGAAACCATTTTTATGTAGCATATCCTTCCATTTTTTCCCTCTCTGTAAGCTAAAGTAGTCAACATTATAATGGTTACAAAATAAAAGGCTATACATTTTATTATCATTTCAAGATGATTAAATCAATTATAACATATTCTATACATTTACATTTATTACATTACTTGTAATTACTGAAGTACTTTACTTACTATATCTCTGCTAACCACATCACCAATGTATGTGACAACATTGATGTCAGGGGCCCATTGAGTAAATTCCCTTTGCCATGCAGTCATTGTACTTAGGGGTACAACACAAAGAAAAGGTCCATAAAGTTGTTGTGATTTGAACAGGTAATATAAAAAACATATTGTCTAAAAAAGAAATCCAGAGATGTATTATCCACAAACTGATGCAATTCAAGACAAGTACAAAAATACTCACTTGTATAGTTTTGCCTAACCCCATTTCATCTGCTAGAATGACAGAATTATCTTTACACCAGGAATGTATTAACCAATTTAACCCATCCATCTGATAATCTCTCAGTATATAAGACTGGAAAATAAAATTAACAAGGCATTTACAATTATGCTAATCAGTATTGGTAAAACATAAAAAAAAGAAATTGTATAACCTGATCTTTCCCCATATATTCTGGTTGCTCCTTTACTTGGTGAAATTTAGGTCTTCTTCTTAATACTGGGCAATGTCTAGAGGGTGTTGTTTTAGCAGCTTCCCTAGACTTAAATTGTTCAACTTGATCTGGCCATCTTTTTTCAATCAATGCTGAATCCTCCCATGTAGCATCAGCGTATGGTAGAGATTCCCATTTACAAAAATACTCATGAGCTTTACCCCCACCTTCCAAATCTCTTGATTGTTCAGCTTAAATATAAAACAAACCTTTAACCATCCATATAAAAAATGTATCTTTGATAAATAATTCTTAGGAAAGTGTTTGCATAATTACCAAATATCCTTTCTACATTGTTATAAGTTTTAACTAATTCTTGTTGTAGTTCATTCTGGCACTCAAAATAGTCTATATCTTCAGGACCAGCTTGTTTCCTCCACCATGATAATTCAGATTCCTTCTTTATATAGTTTTCTAATTTTTTGAGTCCCTTTACTTTCTGTTCATTAAGTGTCTGTTCAGATTCCCAAGTATTATGAATATGTGACCATCCTTTCCATTTAATCAGGTACTGTGGTTCAGTTGAGTCTTGATCATCAGGATTACATCCTTCATTTGGATCCCCGTGCTCTTCTATATAGTAAACTGTAGTCACATTGCCAGTGACTGTATAATGACAAGAAGATATTAGCTAAAATTCAATACTACAATTGCATCTGAACACTTTAATATTATATGTGAATGAGAAAAGATTTATTTTCAAAATGATAACATATTTACTGTTTCTAAAATATCATGAAGTCTTCATATAATCCAAACAATAGCTACCTCCTTTTTTGCCACGTCGATTTCCAAGAACCTTTTCTATAGTCTCACTATGATCCTCTGGTTCTGGTTCAGCTTCACCGTCAGCTTCCCCTTCATTATCTAGAAGATCTGAAGAGTCAGTTTGTTCGTCACTTGCTTCCTTGTAACTTACTGCTGCACCTGTGCGTCTTGTCGCAGTACGACTGGAAATAATTAACACTTTCATTAACATGTTTCTTCTAAGCCATCTAAGGTATTTAACGGTTTAATATAGAATACAGTATCCTCAAAACTAATAATACAGGTTCAAATACCCTTAAGATTAATTAAAGTTTTTTAAGATATCACTATTGAGAAATCTGTATGAGATCTGACAACCTAAGTTATTGCACCTTGGGAGAATGCCTATGATTGAAACAAACTTACCCGGGATTTTGGTCGGATCACATCATATGTAATAAACACATTCAAAAAATCAAAAGAAATTTTTTTAATTACATAATTAGAATGTAATATCACTATGT